>SRMA01017354.1:6476-177652 GCA_007224835.1 Danionella cerebrum | reverse complement strand
AAAATGATGTTTTAAGAGGAAGCTCATTGTGGATTGAAAAATGATCTAATTCTACAGTATGCTGATAAATAAAATACAGTTTCTGACCCACAGCAATGCCATAGAACCACAGCACGACAGAAAAAGGGTCAAAACGAGGAAGCCAACTCAACAGTGTCCCAAGAATCAGAGAGCTGCTTCAACCCCTGCAGACAAATTACAATAATCACATTTCAGCTCTGGAGAAATTACCACCATCACATCACAGCCGTTATAAAGTTATATAAGTTTATAAGTATAGCTGAACATTATAGATCGATTACACGTGCAGCAGTGTTAACTCTACGAATGAACATGACAGACTCGACCCTCACACAAGTTTCTCATTTGCTTTTAATGATCTGCTAGAATGTCTGGTGTGTCGCCCAAGACTCAGAGCACATTAGGAACTGGTTATCTGCCACTCAGCCACGAGAAGCTCTCTACAGGTAAAGGTCAGGCTCTAGGCAGCGCACATATGTGTTCAAACCCCTTTGCAACACTTACAGGAGCTCAGCTTCCCACATCGGTACATCCCGCTCACATTCCTGAAAGGTTACCATCTTTGTACCACCTGAGCTGTGCTGTGACATCAAAACACATTTAGAAATCACAAGCGGAACAGTTCAAATTACCATTTGTTCCTGCAAGAGATAATTCTATTCTTACTCAGTAGTGATGTGACACTGTAAAATATGGACGAGGCATCACCATCTCTCTCCTCCAAGGCCAAAAAGCATGAGAGTCGAAGCCTGATATGACTGTGAGCAGGAATCTGCACATGCTCCACTTTCTCCAATTATCAGTTATTTTAGATAAAACTAAAAAAGAATATTGTCGATTGCAGATATGACTATCAATACTCATCAAAAGATTCCCAACACAACAATAGTCTAACGAGAGTTTTACTTAAATGAGGAAAGCACGTCTTAATTCTATAACGCAGTCACTCAGTGTCAGACACATTAGGTAAGAGTGCATTAAATAAAAGTATGTTACACAATAATTGATTAACATTAAAAACCTGCTACATCTACTGGTGCAATGGAGAATTCAAAGGAAACTGTTCTCTGCTAGCTGATGCACACACTACTCCAACCAACACATAAGCCCTCATACTCAAAATTCAAAACGACTGAAGAGATCATGTAGAACTGGCTGCAACCATTTCCTTTGCGCTACATTAACTTGCTGGCCATCCTCCCCCGAACCACCTCTCTTTTTAGACCCCTTGCATTACATATGGCCCAAAACCATTTTATCCTGTCTAAGCAATTATGTAATCACAGAGGGGCTGTTTGCATCAAAATTAGCAGGTGACAGATGCAGTTTAACAGCACACTTGATGAGAGGGTTGTAGTCTATAATTGCCTTCTTACAGTAGATCATTCAGCAGAGTCAGGTGGTTTGTTTTTGATTGGCTGATTCAAATCCAGTGTGCAGGAGCTTGAATCTGGTGTGATCCACTTCTCACTTATGCTTGCTATCGCTGCTCCCAACTCAGTCACTTAGAGACTAATATTAGTCTGAGATGCAGAGGATGCTTCATATAAGTGCCAATTTCCTGTTTTCATTCTGGTGAGAGCTTAATCAATTTATAGTCTGTCAGAGTGCTAAACAATCCCACATGCGGCGCACTCAGAAACACAACATGTACACATGCAAATGCACTGCTGTTCATGGCAGTTTTTATGAGCATGAACCTGGGAGCGGTTTCTCAGTGTTAACACAATCCAGTGGAAGTAAACCCTGGAAGGCTTTTAAGGCGGCGCGTGCTGCAGAAGCGATTCGAAACTGACAGGGATTCACCTAGATGTCACTTTACATTAGGCTCAAATCTGGCATCCGACCCGCTCTTTCAGCTCACGGTCATCTTTAAACATTTGCTTTTGACTGTAGTGGATTATTTTAAACCATGAGACCCACCGAGAGCCTTTGCACAACATGACGATTCTCTCACAGCTTTTAGAAACAGCTTTTTAAAGAATAAGATTACATAAAATGTAATACATGGATAGGATTATTATTCTCATGAGGAGGTTTAACCTATTATAAATCATCTTTAAGTGAACTATTAGCTAAAATGCTAGCAAAACAATCCGATGAATGATTGGCATGCTGACAAATAAAGCTAGAAAAAACAGCTCAGGTCCCTTACTGCCAACAAAAAAAGAATGTAATAAAAAAGCTAATGAAAAAAGCTAGTGAGAGATCCTTCTTAGTCTCGAAATCTACTGTATGTCACATCTGAGGTAGTGACGTGTTTCTTCCATCCAACTTTGTTACTTTTATGAATGTGTGCGACACCTGGTGGTGTGAAAGTTACATACGGAGTCTACAGAAAGGAAGTGATGTAAGACGTTGAGCTGCTCCGCTCCAAAAATGCTGTAAAATGTAAAGAATAAATGTTTCAGAAATTCTAAAGTGAAATATCACTGGATCGAATGAGATTCTGACGTCTCGAGCTGAAACACTTTCTTCAAGAGCTCAGAGATGTGGCTTCACAGAACGATAACACAGCTAGTTCTTTGAAAAGAACAACCCTGACGCTCAACTCTATTTAGCACAAATCTCCGAGGCTGAGAGATGTAGTGGGTAACAGATATAACTGCTTTGATGGACAGTGACATTCAGCCTTGGAGAGCTTCGCATTGACTGATGTCTGTCCTTTGAGTCTCTGTGTGCTGCGGTGGACTTTCAGACCTTTACAAAACCTCACTGAATTAACATTCCATTCGTTCTTGTTTAAAATTCATTCATTTTCCTGCCCGCTTATTCCCTTTCAGGGTCACGGGGCGAGAGGTGGGGGAACACCCTGGACAGGTCACCAGTACATCACGGTCTTGTTTATCTTGTTTATGTTTAGAACAAAGCAAATATGTGACTTCATCAGTCATTCTCCACTGCTCCCAATCCTGGCTCCCATGATGCCTCAGTACTTCAACACAACCCCACATCGACTTCGTGTCACATGGAACAACTGTGAGAACACAGCAACTGAACCGCTGGAGACAGCCACTCACCCTCCTTTAATGTAATCGAGAAACGTCGACTCGGACTCCACGGAGAACGACAGCAGAGTCACCTGCACACAAACACAAGAGGAAAAACTGCCTCGTATGCGGCGTCCTGCTTCGTTCACTCATGCGTCGATGAGTGGGTCACATTTCCTCAATAGACAAGACTATTCGGAAGTTTATTTAAGGTTCAGCAAATGCAATCAAGACAAACTCATTTTGTCAGTTCAGTTGAACAAGCATCTTCTCCACGAGGGAGGTCCTAGTTACATTCTAATGAATAAAAGCGATAGAAACCAGTAAAAACTGTCCAAATCCTGAAACAAATGAGGATAAAGCTGCAAGAGTTGATGGATGGAAGGAGCTTTAAAAGCACTCACCGTCCCTGAATTTACATATTTCTTCTTCTTCATCTTCTTTTTTGGATTCACCACCTAAACACCAAGAAAAGAAAACAGGAATCAAAACAAGCCTCTGGAGGAGAGATTTCCACTGATGAAACCTCAAAAACAAAGCAAGGATCTGCAGATTGAGCAGTGAAATATTGAGTAGTGCTTTAACAGTTTCCATTCTCCAGATCTGGAGATAGCGCTGTTAGCTTAGCTTAGCATAGATCAATAAATCCAATTGGAACAGCAGCATTTCAGTTCAAAATGATCACAGTTTCCATATTTATACCACATTTCTTGGTATTAAATGATACCCAATTTAAACGGTTGTCTTTCTTTTTTTCATGTTTTTATTGTTCTGTGATAAGTTCATCTCCAAATAGAAATGTAGAGGAGCGTCGTGTTTTTTGTTGGTTAAATACAAAGTTGAATCTTTTGGTTTCTTTCACTCTTAATAAGAATATTAATCTCTTGCAGGACTGCAGGAACAAATGGTTATTGAAGGGATTATTGTAGTTAAAATCTGTCTCTCCATTCTCCTCCGTGTAACAAACATTTTACTTCAATAAAAATAAAAATGTAATAAATAAAAAACTTTTTTTCAGAGGTACAGGTATTTCCATCAAAAACGGAATGAAACGTTGATGGAGCTTGCTGCAAAATGATTTCTCCTGCTGCAAGCGGTTCTCTCTCCACCTCTGGTTTTAGATCTAACATATAACAGAGAAATAGTTTCCCAATAGTTGAAACCACTTTAGGTGTCCTTTTGGGGAAAATAGAGGTGTATAAATCTGAGCAATGCTGGACGTTATGTTGGTTCTTAAGATTAGGGATTAGGGAGTGTTCTTTGCCATCATCAGATTTGTCTTCGAATGGCAGTGACCTCTTAGTTTGGGTTATTTCAGTTCCCCCTTATTGTGTATTATACATTTTTTATCGCAGTATTGTGAATGAAATGCCCATTTGAGCATCATGCAGTTTCTCAAGCCTCTAGTGGCCAGTTCAGGAACTCCAGTTTCGTTCACTTCCTGTCGTGCATCCAGAGGAAAGGCAGGCAGGAACTCCTTCATATCAATCCCATCCAAAGCTTCTGTTATTTGGAGAATGGAGCTATTTTGCAGAGCACTCATCACACCACGAAGGGGTTTTAGAGCGCTATATTAAATAAAGCAAATGACCTGCATAATTAGCCCATGTTAACTACTGCTGGTACAAACAGCAATTCCACTTCACAGGAGACAAAATAAATCAATTGCTAATTACAATATACGTGTCTCGAGAGTCAGGAAGTGACTGACATGCCATTTAATCTCCGTGAACAAACATTTCTACACATTCCACGCAAGAACAAGTATTCAATAAACAAATGTTAGTTTTACACGGCAAGAAGCAACATGGGAGTCTCAAGAAGAACAAATGAAAGAGCGACGGGTAAAGCAAGAATACTTCCTGGAAAGCCCACAAATACAAGCGTAACCATCAAGGCGACCTCTGAATGGGGTGCAAAGTAGAAGAAAGAGCCTGCAACCCCTGGTCATCCCCATTCATGCCCAAACACAAAGAGAAATCAATGGCTCAAAACGACTCTTTGTGCTGAGACTGATGCAAGAAATCAAGCCATGAAAGGAAATTCTGAAGACACTTATCGTAGATTCATGACCCATCGACCCAGAGCTGAGATTACAGTGGAAAAGATTATAATGTTAATTTAAATGGATAAAAATGTCACAGAGACCTTTATCGAGCCACTTGTATTTACATGCCACTTAAAGCAACGCATTCTCTCTTAAAGCAGACACACGAATGAAAGCAGAGGTTGACAGTGAGAGAAAAGAGCTTTTGATCCAGTTCCTCGAGGAGAAAGAAATTATCCCTTCATTCATTTAACAGTAGGTTTGTTGACAGAGGAGCAGTGTTGTGGTCCTTCAGCTGTTTACTGATAAACTCAACAAAATCATCGTCAAACCCATAATCAACCGAATGTAAAACAGTGCACTTTACATTTATATGAAATAAAAGACAAAACAATAGCAGGAAACGATGGAAAAAGGAGCTGCTCAAAGAAACACACGCACAGCTAGTGCTCAACATGTGAGTTGAATTAACACTGCTGCAGAGTTACAGTAACACCATATGAGCTGAATGAACATCATCTGAGTGTCAAGAGGAGGACACTCTTCCTTCTTTCTCTCCTGAATCACTCTACGTTCTCTACAGTCCACTCTGAATGGGAACAAAGAAACTGTGCTCACTGAAGCTCATCCAGCATCTTTCCCAGTTTGGACTGGTCTCCTTCTCAGACCTCAACTCCCATTTGATCTTGTAACCCTTTGATCAGGTCCCATCATTCCACCAACCCCATTCGGGCCAGTCCCATCTCCACCTTTGGACCACATTCCTTTGACAGTGCCTCGTCGAGCTTCTCTCTTCCACTACTTGGTCGTTCTCCCCAGTTCTCTCTTTAGATTGTCTTGGACCTCCATGTTTTTCCCTCGGGTGAAGCTCAGTCGTGTCAATTCTATGCATTTGCTAAATCTCCTCAATAGCAGCGTTCTTTTATCTGTTGTTGTGACGGTGACAGACAGCTTTGCTCAAGAAAGTCGTAACTGTACCAATCTTAACTCCTCCAGAATGCCACCCATGAACCCAGAAACACATTCCTCACAGCCAAACATTGCTTTTCGAATCACACCTCTGAGAATAAAACAGGAGTGCAGCGTCGCTGTGGTGATCATTAAATGCTTCATAACTCGGTCTAGTTCCAGTTTCCCAAACACTTCAGGAGGAACTCTCTCCAGTCGAGGAAGCAGCGCTCTCTAAATAATGCATCAGAACACATCCCACAGCAAATAAACGGAGCTGACGCCTTTGTTTAAGCCTCAGCTGTATATCGCTGCTCCCTAAGAGACACAATGAATGTTTTATCAGCCTGATTGCAGAGCGTTTTCACAGCTCCCCCTGACTCTCTGCTTTATCTGCCAGGAGATGCTTTAAAATGTGCTGCTGAAGTGTCGGCATCCATCCACACATTAGAAGAAGGAGAGCAGGGACTGCTAGTAATATCACAGAACGTCCTTTGGGGCGGGGATGGTAAATCAGGGTAATAATCCAGAATCATCCTCGCAGCAAATCTCAGTGAGGAGACTCCCCATGAGAAGAGACTTTCAGACACCTTCGGATTTCAGGAGGAACAATTAAAGATATTGCTCCAGCTCGATACTGGAGTTTCACCACGGTTCAGGAGGAGCAAGTTAATTAACCTCAGCTGTGTAGATCTTGCATGTCAGCAGCCAATATAAACGTCCATCCCTCACTCTGATTCATCATCGTGTGGAATAAAGCCCACCCCCCACCACACACACACACACACACACACACACACACACACACTCTGACCGTAGAATTTCCAATTTCTAGCACGTTTTCCCAATCTTCTATCGTCCAGAGAACTAGGCGACCTGTAGCGTCAGTTTCCTGTTTTTAACTTACAAGAATGGCATCCGGTGTGGTGCTGCTGGCTGGAGCCCATCCTTCTCAAGCTTCGACGTGTTGAGTGTTCAGATTGCTCTCCTGATTGTAACGAGTGGATATTTGAGTTACTGCTCGAACCAATCTGACCGTTTCTCCTTCGGCCTCTGGCATCAACAAGGCATCTGCGCCCAAAGAATGCCGCTAACTGGATATTTTCTCTTTATCGGACCGTTCTTTGTAAGCCCCTGAGATGGTTCTAGGTGAAAATCCCAGTTTCTGGAATACTCAGACCAGGCTGTTTTACAACTGTGCCATGTTCAAAGTCACTTAAATCACCTTTCTTCCTCATTCTGATGATCGTTTGGACTGCAGCAGATCGTCTACATGCCTCATGCATGGAATTTCTGCATTGTGATTGGCTTAACAGAAGATGGTAGACAGGTGGTCGGTGAGTATATCATGGTTGAAATGGTTAATAGTGTAATGTGTTCAGTGGTGGTGAAAGGCATCGACTACGTGCCAGGCGCAGCTTGTGTTGGTTTAGAAAATGAATTTCTGCAGAGAAACGGATTCCGTCTGACCCTGTTCCTCACTAATGATAAGAAAACACTTTAATATTCTCTTTAACACCTCATTAAGCCAAGGCGAGTCAACTGTATTTCTGCAGTGCTTTTATGCAGCTGCTTCAAAGCTGCTTCACAGAACGAGAGGCTGTGTGTAGATTAGATAACGTTCTGTAATCTGTAGGTCTAGGTTTATTGGTTATATTTGTGGGCCCAGAATATAACTGAGGCATAATGGAAGCAGGTGTGCAGTAGTCCATCCATGTATAAACTCAAATAGAAATGGTTGAGTTCTTAGTTGAGGTTTGAAGTATGGGATCTAGAATTCTTAGTTTTTCTCGAGCTTATCAGGGGATTCTCAAAGTTAAAATCCAACCACTCTTTGAGCTCAAAAGTGTTTCTAACGTGAGCATCATTAGAAGAATAATCAAGTAATCAATCGTTTTTGTCTGCAGATACAGAATAGTTTCTTTGTGTTCTACCTCGCGTTCAGTGACACAGAAACCCATTCAAATGCACAAATTAAAACAGGCATGAAGGAAAGCTCACCTCATAAACGTTGAACTGGCTCTGGCCTCGGGCAAGCTCTCGATAACTCGTGGTGAATTCACCGATGAAATCGTGGCTGAAATAATGAGATTCCCATCAGCAACACAACACTGTCTCAGTTATTCTGTCATTTAAAGTTGAAAAACTGACCTGCCGTCCCGATCCCAGTCGTACACTTCCACTTTGATTGTTCTGCAAATCAGAAGAAAGAGTCAGATCTGGTGAAATATACAATCTACACACAACGAGTGCATCAGCTCCGCGGCTCGCAGCAGTTTTGAGACTGTTTTGATTGGTCTCTCGTTGCTGAGGCTTTAATTGAGTCATCAGTCACAATTAGAGGAAAGCAGCGCAGGCAAGGCTTCCTGTGACAGGTGTTTGCTCAACACCTCGCATCAAGGAGATCCGTGAAAAAAAAAAAAAACATTAGTTGCTTCCTATTTTAATGAGGATAAAACAATCTCCCAGCTCTTGCTCATTAACAGGAAGCTGACACTTCGGTCACTCGAAAGAGCTCCAAGAAACATTATTTATTCCTGCCTTCCCCGATCATTACCGGCATTTACCGAGGTTATACGCGCGAAGGAAAACGCAGAGCACTCAACACAAACCTGAACAACTGAAGCAATTATAAGATGACCTCTGTGAAATTAAATTACAAACTCACGTGAATTTCTGTGAGAGAAATCTGTTTCTTACAAAGGCTCCGCTGACAACTCGACTGTTCGACTCATTCTGTCTTTAAAACAACAAACATAGAAGCTTCTTACAGGAAGAAAATGAGCAATTTAATGCATAATAAATGGGGAAATTTGGAAAGAACAGTGGGATGAAGTGAAATAGGAAACCTGCAAAATTCAAAGGGGAGAAAAAGAAGAAAACAAAGAAAAGAAAAAGAATGGAGAGATGATGAAGAAGAAGGTTCTCAAAGGAAATGACCCCTTCCGACTATCTGAGCAGAAGAGCCCCAGATTTAAAGTGTGAAACTTGGAGAAAAGTTGGTGGTAAAGTTTTACGAGTAAACACTACTGTCTCCAAGCTCAGGAACCCAGGCATCAAAACCCGCCTCCCTCGACTGAAACGTGGGCGGCTGCGGCTTTTGACGCATGTAATCTTCAAAGCCGTGAGTCAGCATCTGTCACCCAAGCCTCATGTTCCCTGACAGAAAGAAAGAGACACGCTCCCTAGGCAGCTGTCTATCAAGCGCACTACACACGAGAAGAAAATAGACTTCGCTCTGAGCCCAAACAGCAAGAAACGCTCAATCCTGAGCTGTTTTTATTTCCATCCGCTGACCTCAAACCGAAACACGGATCTTGGTTTCTCATCGCTTCAGGCATCATGCGGAAAGTTGAGCTATGTGGGATTCGGGAAGCCACCGCGCCCGTCACCGGTGTGTTTACTGCAGATCTCGGTCAGCGCTGATGAACACTGATCTTTGTTGTTCATCAAACTCTGACATCGTTTACACAGGGAACGTGCAGGACTCCCTTTACATCCACACCTCACTGCAACATGCAGCTCAATCTCTGAGGGAAATGTTCCTCGTATGCTTTGATTCTACAAATGGCGAAAAAACGAAATATGAAAAATGTCTTTTTACAGTAGAATTGGAAATAGAATTTCTAAACATGGAAATCTAGTAATTTTACACCTAAAACCATTTTAAGTTACAGAATTGAGCTGTAAAGTTACTTGATGCATTATTGAAAGGCAGACACATTATTAACTTTTGTTTTTTTTTAATTATTTAATAGTAGCCTCGTTGAACGTTCGCTCTTGAATGCCGATTGGTTCTTGTCAAGTTTTCCATCCCTTTCCTCATAGAGAATGAAAACCTCGGCCAATCAGAAACTGCTCTTCTCTCAGTGACCGAGGCAGTTCTTCTGCAGCTTTTGACACGGTCAACCATCAGATCTTTCCGTCCACTAAAAAAGCAACTAAAAACTCTCAGAGAACACTATTGAATATAAAACTCCTCTGAAGCACTTAAGAATTCTGAATCCGCTGGAACTTGTTCTGTGTGTCCATTGTGTTTACTCCAAAACAGTTACTTTGGATGAAAGCGTCGAATACACGTCAAAGTACATTAAATAAAATCAATACCGAATAACAGTCAAGACTTTTGCGTCATTTTTAAAACTTTTAATGTAACTGAATTTGTTTGTCAGCTTTTGATATTTTGTAAGTATTTATGTCAAAGTACCTTTTGAGTCTAAAAAAGGCTCGGCTCAAAACTGATTCACGATCAGTTACAGTGGGGCGCATTTGTCATGCTAAAGGCCTTTCCAAAATATTCATCAAAACACCTTGATTTCCTCCCTCCAGAAGAGAGTTATATTTCATCTTTCTCTGTAATCCCATCCATTCTGGGAAACTCATTCACACACATCACTGCATTCATCCCGGCGCAAGCAGACAGCCGCCTGTGGTGGCAATGCAACATCCTATAATTCATGCTCCATATATATCCTCTTTATTTCCCTGCTGTTAGCTCATGAGGTGTACGGCCTGTCAGAGCAGCTCGAGGATCTGCAGAACGAGGAGCCAGAGCAAGCAGACGGACGCAGACAGAGATGAGCTGAAAGCATGGGATGGTTCTCAATGAAACGTTCTGTCACAGATCTCTGTCACTGATTTCACAGTTTTGCGTCATTGTATCATGAACAAGAAAAGCACAGACGACATATGACAGAAATAAATCTCTAATCAACTCAATGTTTGCTTATGGAGAACTATTCACGTGGACCAAAGTGCGGTAGACAAATCACATTACACAGTTTCTTCAACCCTGTGAGAATCCCAGCCCCAAACCCACTGAAACACCCTCACAGCATCATCCTCCCACCACCATGCTTCTCTGTGGGGAACAAATCTTGACTGCTTTCTCCAAACACAGGCAACATCTCAATGGCTAAAGTGCTCTAGTTTTGTTCCCGTCTGCATCACTTTTCCACAGTTTGTCATTCTGGCTCAGTTATGTACCTGTTTTTATTAAAAAGCAGATATAGGAATTGACTTGTAGAATAAAACATGTTCTTCCCCTTGTTCTTTTAAAAATTACAAAAAGAAATGTCCAATTTCCCACTTTTAGAGCACTTTTGTCTTCAACTGTATGCAAAAAGATCATTTGCATTATTCACTTGGCATCTTTTCATTTAGGAACCCAAATGTGTGTGTCGTACCTGTCGTAATCTCCGTTGCACAGAGCTCGGACGGGAATAGTGAAGGGCTGCCAGACCGGGTTGAGCGTGTTCTTCACCACCTCTGTTTTATGGCAGATTGTGAACCTTGATGTTGAGAGAAAGAGAGAAAAGCCAGTTGAAAGGGACTAATGCACACTATATCTCTTACTGTTCCAGCTGACCACATGCACCATCTATAAACAAAACATCAAATAAATGAGCAGATAAAACTCTCCTCTAAAGGCTTTCGAGGACTTTTAAATCGCCTTGTATCCTCATCAAAGCTCAAAAGGCCAGGCTTGGGTTTAGCATTTGATAATTAGCCTCTCATCAGCACCCGAGAGCTTCATTAAACCTTAACCTGATAAAGCTCATCTGAGGCTCTGGGAAGCATTCTATGTGTTTCAAGAAGACGAGAGAAAGTGGAAAACAGCACACATTACACTTCGTATCTGGCTCAGCAACCAGCTTTGGTGTGGACAAAGTAGCAAAATGTTTGGTCGAGCCAAGAAGCTCTACATGATGCCGGGTCCCTTTCTTACACATAGATGCGTTTGGCAGATGCTTTTATCCAAAGTGAATTACATTTCAAGGAATAAACACATTTGATCAGTTCTTGTCTTCCCTGGGGTTCGTCAGATCAGTTTACCACCACATTTACGCTCATATCAGGAATTATTGTGATATTATCTTATATTTTTAATCATTTTCAAAGTCTCAGAGGAGCCAGAACATCTTTTTCAAGTTCAGTTTTAAATGAAGTTCACTAATGCTGAGGAGAGCATCAGCAACCAGACTTGTGTCAGAGGATCAATAACTCCACAGAGGACTAGGGTTTGGTTTATATTACACATAGTAATAAGGAGAACCCTCTATTACATCATCAATCTCTCTGAGCGCTTTCCTTAGTAACTGTGTAAGAGGTTCCATATATAAACTAAGGAAGATCCGTGGGGACTAGGGTTTGGTGTATTTCACTTAGAGTTACTAAGATAAGTGCTCTGGTTGCTATGGAGTGATTGGTGATGTTCAATATTTCAACCTTGTAAGATCACAGAGGGATATGGTTAGGTTTATATCACTCATACTTACAAGGGAATCCTAAATTGAGTTACTAACCCCTCCATAGCAACCAGAGCATCTAGCAACTGTAATTTAAAATTGGCTCTTGCATGCTGTTGCCAGTCGAATACTAGTTGTGCCCCACCCCCATTGAATCCAATCAAAGCAGTGGAATTTCAGATCAAAGAGATTCTATATTTTAGCATAGTTTTCATTCCGTTTCGCTTCAGATTTTCAGAAAAGAAAACATGTGTTGTGAAGAAAATTTTTGTTGAAAATCACTTGTTGAAACAACCCTAGAACACTTTTGACACCAGCAAACGTGTTTGAAAAATAATGATCCAAAGTTTCTTTCTTCAGCACAAAGCTGTGAAATACAACTTACGTGCCATCTTCGTTGCTTCTGTAGAAGACCATGAATGGATCAGATTTCCCAAAAAAATCCTTCTTGTCCAGCTTGTTGGCACAGAACTGCATGGTTGCGAAGTCCTATAGATGAACAAAGAGATCATGTTTCATATTTTGCTTCTTGAGAATTACAGTTAATTTGAGGCAAAATTAATAAGCGTTTATAAAGAGTCTGTTATCGTTCAGAATGGAACGTTTCCTTTTCGTCTAGCAATAAACATTTTTGTCAGTTTTACTCAAATCAAAACCAAGTAGACTTCAGATTTCAGGTGGAATAGTGAACACCAAAATAATGGAGCAGAGCTGCTGAAAGCTACAAAAACAGAGGTGAAAAAGAAACGTCTTAGACGTCGAAAAGCTTCTCAATATACCAACGACAAACATTGCGATACACACATTATATAACATCAGACACAAACAAAGCAAGACAATCCTCCTAAAGAATGTGACGAGAGATAAGGAGGGCGGACTTCAGCACAATATCTGCAGTGAATCCTGAAATCTAATGAGGAGCCAGATCTAGCTCGCTTTCATCTAATTCGTCTGGGAGAGCGGAGGCTCATTAGAGCGAGAGAAAGCAAGGAATTCTGGGATTCCAGGAGCTTCTGCTTCACCTGTCGTGATGAAGAGATGATCTTGATGCACATCAGCTCATGTTTGAGAGCCTTTAATTGACAGGAACCAGTAAATATCATCGTGAAACTCGGATTATTCACATGATCTTCTACTGAACTGAAATAAAAGAACTGTTTGTCTCGGGAGGTTTATTAGATTAATCCCACATTTATTTCTTTTCGTCCTGCTCCCAGGGGCAAATTCTTAGTGAAGAAAATCTTAAAAAAAGAGAAAAAGTATAGTTTCTTTGTGGGCAAACAACAGGGTTTAGAAGTGGATAAAAGCTTGAGTTGGAGAAACATCTACATCTTAAAGAGTTGTGTTTTTTTTTACATTTCTCTCTCTCTCTCTCTCTCTCTGTATATAGTTTATCTTTTCCTTCTGCAGAAACACGTCATTGTTTTCATTGCAGGAAACAATGGAGTGTTTAATTGAGTCGTGCATGTTTCCTGTCCATCTACAGCGACTCAGTAAATCCCTGCGTCTCTGCCGGAGTCTAGCTGCTGTTTGTGATGATTGACAAGTGTTCCAATAGAAGCGTGAATTGTTTCAATCTCAGCCTGGGCTTCACAGAGCTCCCGGAAATCAATTTCCACTTCTGGTGGTTCTTTCTGCGCTGAAATTATTCACATTTTTACCAGTTTAAAGAAGATGTCTTTATTTAAAGGGGAATTTGATGAATGTTCACACAACACTGAGATTATTCTGGTGAACACAGAAACACCTCCTTTTAGTGTTTGATATTAAGATAGTTTGATCTAAAATGGAAAAAAAAATAAGACTTTGTTTGTATTTTACTCTATTTAATACTAAAACAAAACAAAAGTGACCGTTTTTCAATATGTGATTCTGTTATCAAAATGCAAAAGGTTTTCATAAGCTTTAATTGTGTTTTGGTTCACATGATCTGCCTCGATACACTATAAAATAAAAAGTTATAATCAGCTGTAAGGAAATTTTGAGCTGACTCAAGTTCACTGGTTGATATGATTGTGCCGCGTTATTTGCTATAGTCTCTTTTCTGCATTGATCTCATCATCGTGAGTTTACTCAAGGTGAACGCGGGTCGAGAGAGCTGTAAGGAACCACGAGCACAACTACAAACTATTGGAGTCAAAAAATCTTTTCAAAATGTCTTCAACCAAGAACTTTATTTGATTAAATTGAAGTTCTATTTTCTACAGTGTCGGCCGTATTGCCCTGGGCAAGACTTTACCAGACACAAATGCAGCTAAAAGACAGAGCTGTGTTTTTTTACCCTTTGAACAAATCAAGTTGTCAGAGCTTTCATCTTGACTTCCTCACTGTAGCAGAAGTGTGAACCATGGTTATGAGTTTATATTAATGTCTATGTTGTTCATGCTTTACACGGTTGAACAGTTCTTCTCAGAGGCTTCTTCTCGCTCACTGACGTCCATCTTAGAAATAGCGCATGAACGAACAACATGAAATTAATCTTATATTAAGTTTCAGATTTGTTCAAGAATCTACGATGAAACCTCGTGCTCTGTACTCTCTGTGAGCTGTCCCTTTAAAACCCTGCTGCGTGCAGGCATCCGGAGAGCATGTCCAGGCAGATGAACGCTATCATACTCTTTTTATCACCCGTGCATGAAAAGCCCAGGGGCAGGTGATGCCCTGGTGGCTTCTCCCATGCCAGCTGCAGAGCCACATAACACTTTAAGAGCAGCTTGAGGGCACTCACTAGAAATCATCAGTGACACCCTCTGAAAAGAGGCGGCAGGAATATCTGCCAGGGGATGAAGCACCTTAAATAGAGCACTTTACGATGCAAGTGAATTCAAATGCTATCTGCAGCTGAACCACAAAATAAAGCCTCGTGAACGAGAGGCAAAACTGAGGCACTTTTACAAAACACGTGATCCCTGTCTGACGGAGACTTCTCTCTTTTAAACACGTCTGATGTTGAGACCCTGAACCCGGAGAGTTTTCTCTGAGCACGGCAGCGCTCGGCTCTGTATGAGGTTTAAAGTGAAGGTCAGGGAGTAGCAAACATCTCCACGTGCTCTTCTACTTGTCCTTGAGGAGAGCAAAGCGTGAAAGCATGGAGCACAGTTTAAACTAAACTTTTTTCTTGTTTCAGATGATTATGATATTAATTCATAAAATGTTTAGTGATCAACCAATTTTCAGTCTGTTCACAGCTCTGGTTCGATTCGTTTGGTTGGAAAAACTGCTTTTGGTCTCATTTCACCATCCATCCATCTATCCATCTGTTCAACAATGCTTCCAACCATCGAATCCATCAATCCATCCATCCATCCATCCATCCATCCACCCACCCAATCTATCTTTCCATCCATCCATTCAACAATGTTTCTAACCGTCCATCAGTCCACCTCTCTGGTATAAAATTGTGTGATTGTGAAGACGCTCACCCTGCAGTTTCCCAGTTCTTCTGCTGATAAGACGATGGTTCCACAGTTTTTCCCAGGTATCCCCCTGAAACACAGCAAGCAGAAGAACCGCATCTGATCAGCCTGCGCTCTCTGTGAGCATCTGAGGATTAACAGGATTGTAAAAAGAAACATTTAGTGTTTCATTGTGCCATCACACGCCAGTAGAGCACCAGCATCAGCCTGCATCGCTCCATATGGAGGATGCTCTTCATCTGCAGTGGAGACAGATGCAGGCGGTCTGTGTTCTCACTTCCTCCATGTGTTCACAACTGAAAGCCATTTTGCTCCACATATTTTTCTGCTCTGACAGCTTCTCCATGGAGCGACGCCGGCTCCACACGGACAGCTTGCGTCTGTCTGCAGAACTGAGTGTTGTGCATCTGAGGAAAAGCACTGAAGAAGCAGACAGTCAGTGTGTCCACTCAGATGCTTCAAAAACAAACAACTAAAACGTCTAATTGAGAAGCTTCGTGTGTTGTGCCGCAAAAAACGACACGAGCTGAAACGCCACGTCCAGATCCTCTGATCAATACGAGTTGTAGCTCGTCTGTAAACAGCTTTGTATTCCGTGATCATTTAACCTCTCTGTTGTGTTGTGTGAGTCAGTGAAAGTTATTTCATGAGCCCTGGAGCCCCTCAGGTGTTTGTTTGCTAGCGCTAGTCTTTGCTAATTGCTTCATTCCTCAGTCTGCACATCCCCCTGGAGCCACAGGAGTCCAGCTTTATAGCTCTGTATTAAGACAAAAGAAATCAGCTAGAAAAGAAACAAGCGCGATGCTCTTTCTTGCCGACAGTTTGCAGACAGCTAAAGGTTGCACTTGCACGAAGGTTTTGAGGGGTATGTACTCTGTTATGTGACTAGAAGAACATCGTAAATTATGGGTAATCTCTGCGGAGCTGCAAAAACATGAAATTACACAAACCTTGAATTTCTACCATGGAGAGGTTTTTCATTTTCGGAGCCTTTCGAATTCATTTTGTAGCCTCTTCAATCAATCGTATGCAGTTGCGCTCATGTTTACATGCCCTGGCAAATTTTCAATGAAGTATGAAACAAAATAGTTGGTGGTTGGGCCATTAATTGCTTTTACTCTTTTTAAATCATAATGAAACTTTCCAAATGACCCTTAATCAAAAGCTGTACCCCCCTGAAGTCTCTTGAGGTAATTGTTGATGAGGTTCTTTATCTTCTCTGTTGGTAAAGCAGCATGTTCTTCTTGAACTCTTTTCATTTCTTGCATGAACGGTTCTCGCCAAAGTGCTTGAGTGATATTGAGATCAGGAGACTGAGATCCGCTCCAGAACCTTCACTTTGTTCTGGTGGAACCAATTACGTGTAGGCGTGGCCTTTGATCCTTTGAGAAACCCTTTGATCCAGGATCCTTTGGGAAACGCTGCAATCATCTTCCATAGATTCTGACCAAGATTCCGGTTTCTTTGGAGCTCACACATCAGTTACCTGCTACCATGCTTCACAGTCTGGATGGTGCTACGGTCATCATGGACCTTGTTGACTGGTTGTGGCTAAAAAAATTACATTTAATTTTGGTCACATTGCTCCAAATAACTCTGTTTCGAAAGTTTAGAGTTTGTCTCTGAGCTTTTTGGCATATTGTAAGCAGCAAATTTGTGGGAGTTGTGTAATAATGGCTTTAGAGATAAAAATGAAATAATGGTACTTTTAAATAATTTTTATCTCCTTTTCCTGTGGCTTTTTCCATAGATCCTTTGACGGCTCTTTTGCTTTCTCCATCGCTCAGAATTCAGAAATGCTGGCACATCACTGGATGAAAGAGGTAAGGATCGATCAGGAACCAGAATATCAGAAACCTTTTCTGCACAAACATTGTTTCTGAGCAAACAGGTCGAGGTGAGGATGGTTCCCTTCAGCAGCCACTCGAACCCGTCTCTGTCGGTTTTTGTGCCTGTTATCAAAGCAAATAACTTAAGTAGGGAAAATGCTTTTGTGTATCATTTATATTTTCTGTCAAATGGCCAAGAATTTAGACAAAAAAACATCTGTATGTAATTTTTGATCTGATTGTAAGACATTAAATCTAAAAAACACCCTTTTGGAAGCAGGCGTTTCCCAGTGCAGTTGTGCTGGGGTACTCTCTTCACCAGTTAGAACTCCACAGCATCGTCTGCAGTATCTCAAGGCATTAAACGGCACAATACATCTCCGTAATGGCTTTGTAATGCGGTGCTCTGCTGGAGAGCATTTCGCCGAAGGCTGCTTCAGTTTCAGCAGTAATCTGAGCATTAAGAAAACTTCTGGAGTCTTCAGCTTCAATATCTTCCAGTACAGCGTCTTCACTGTCGCTGTGGTGATAGATCCTCACCGCAGGCCTGAAACCATCTCGAAGCAGCTTTCACACTCACAAAAGATGCCCATTCATCATGTGCCTGGAAACGGGTGGTAAATGTTTATGGATTTAAAGACGGATGAGGCTGGAATAGAAGGTTGTGAAACTCTGTTTGACTTGGACAATAACGGCCTTGAAAAATGATGTAAGAATGATGCAACATTTACTCAAAGCAATGCCATCTCTGCATCTCGACAAATCTACCATCCATCCCGAAGGGTGCCATTCATCTAGAGATGATCTTATCCTAGAGTCTGAAAAATGTGCAGGATCCCTGCAGAACAGAGTGTGATCCTCCAAAACATTGCCCTGGGAATAACCTTGCCCTGGGAATAACCTTGCTAGTTTTATGGTAATTTGACTTGCAGAGCATTTAATTAAGCCAAAAGATCGTCCCATTTTCAGGACGTATTGTTTTCTACGTAATCTAGAAAAGCTAAATGAGAAAAGAGCCACATCTACAAAAAATATTGGTAAAGTTTTTTTCCTTTTTCAACGAGACAATGACCTTAAATGCTCCTCCAGGCTGTTAAAAAAAGCTTTCCGACCAAGGAGAAGAGAGCGATGGTTTTGCGCCAAATTCATTTTGGAATTTTTTCAACAACAACAAAAAAAAATCACTGTGTTTAATTTTGTAAAAGATTACATCTGTTCAGACACGGTTCACATCTGCTATTACTATTAAATCATCTTTTTTTAATTGGTGCTAAATCACTGTTCTGTTTTCACCATATATGAAAGCTGCCCTCTCATTGGATGCCTTTTTATATAAAGAGGCAAAATGTCTGGTCTTATTGGATGCCAGGATGCTAATCTTTTGGGTTGATTATATTGATTCAGTTCTTTTGGTTCAACTCTTTATGATTGGTTGGTTCTTTAGATTCACCTCTCAAAGAAGAATCGGTTGTTTCAATTCAACTGATTAAGAGAACTCGGTTCTTCTGGAACCTTCTTTTGGTTTCAAGGGTATTTTACAGGAATTGTGGTGTGGCTCTAGTCTAGATGAAAAAACCTCTTTGCTGAATATTTTCCAGTATTTGCAGACTGCATTAACAGGGAGGCCTGGAATGCTGGCATAACCTCTTTATAAAAGATTTAAATGAATTAACTTAGAAGCTTGTTGTGGCAAGTCCTGTAGAAGAACCTGCATCTTGCTGCAGAAACCCTTCATGTGTGTTGTCTCTCGTATACAATCAACACAAAAGCATCGAGAAGCTGCGGAGACAAAGCTCTTGAGATTGTGAAAGCAGAAGTAAAGAACTCAATCATGCACCGACTCGTGCTGCATTAGATCGACTCCATCTTCAGAAGTGATCACCATGAACCGATTCGTAGTGGAAGAAACAAAGGCTTTTTCAAGGAAGAAACACATTGTGCAGCTGTGCAAAATAAAAACATCTGTGTGAACGCTGTCACCGCGGACAACAGAATAATGCCACTTCCCACGCAAACAGTGTCATGCAGATTATCACCCGTGACTCCAGCTAGAAACACAGCCAGAAGCAATTAAGTCTGCATGACTTCCCGCTGCCGCACAGAGTACACGACCTCAATACAATAGTCACATAGAAGAGGGCATGACAAAAGCAGCGAGACGTCCAATCAGGAAAAGGTGATTATCATGCAGCGTGGTCTTTTATAAACTGATGTATGTGAGCAAATCATTTCACGGAGATCTGGGGAATAATTTGCATGGATGCATGGACGCCACTGACATGATTGGATTAGTCGGTACATTTAATGAGATGTCCTGCCAGAGGCCGGAGAGTTAGACTCGGGTTTATCGACTCTTTTTCAGAGACACAACAGACAGATTTCACAGCAGATTGAAAGGTTACAAACATTTTCTCCGATCTGATTGAGAACATTTCACTGTGCCATTTATTCCAGGGTAGAGATCACCCCTAACAGGATTCCTCGCAGTTGAGGAGCTCATTTACTTACAAATTTACACAAAGATGCTGCTCAAAGAATGTTGATGATGGACATAATAAAGAAAGGATCAATGGCTTGGTCTGAAAAAAGCAACTTTTAAAGCAATAACATGTTCAGTGTTTACTAAAATGAATTAGTCTCTGTTCTTGTTTGTTTTTGCACTGCACACGGTTGGTGTCTACATCTTTCTTTTGGATAAAAACAGGCTTGTGAGCACATGGCTGCTCATGTCTATTGGCCATGACTGTTTTGTCCGGAGCTTGTCATCCTGTCAGTCGTTTGCGCCACTCCCTGCTCGTTACCCCTTTGTAGTTTCGATTCTTTGCTGGGTCGTTGTGCTCGTAAGACAATGTTACATTGTGCTTTTCTTTTTGTCCATCTTGGAGTGAAAAAATTAGTATTGTTTCAAACTTTTTGTTTAGTGTGGTTCATGAAAAGCTCCATTGGGTTTAGATTAAGCACCCCCACACTACACGCCTCCTCCATGCTTCACATTGTGAATCCATGCACGTGACTAAAAAATGAACAGGGGCTTATAAAGAGCTCAAGAAAAGTAATCCAAGCTTAATTTGTTAAGAGAAAGACTTCCTCAGAAACATCGCCACTGTCACTCAAGGGATTATTCTCCAGACACGATTCAAGAAAAAAAAGTTTACTTTCCAATTAGCAGGGAGTACATGTGTGAGGAGCAGCGGCGATAATGGAGACAGCAGGACTCAGAGAAGCAGCCGTGTCATTCACACACTGCCATTAAATTGAAATCTGCTAAAAACCTGCTCTCAGACGAGCCAAGTGGCACAGGAAACCCCGTCAGAGCTCAGCAGGACGTCCTACAGACTCCATGACACAACTGTGGGTTGTTCTGCCAGCTCTGGCATCAAGCGCCGAGTTCCTCACATGAAGTGAATCCGTCAGTGTTTCAGACACTAACAAGCTCCCAAAACACTGGTTCTGCTGGAGCCGTGACAAATCAGGGTCAAACGAGGGCAGCTAAATATGAGTAAGAAGTTGAGAAAAAGCAGTTTTGCCCCTTCTGGCTTTCTGTATTCCCCTGTGCATCTTTCTCAGATGAGTTCTTACTTTTAAGAGTGGGATGAGAGTGAGCGGTTGTTACAGTGACAAGTTTTTGGCAGTTTTACAAGTTTCAAAGCTGTTTTGCACAAAGAGGGAAAGACACAAATGATTAGTTGTAGCTCTTTCTGGAGTTTTGGAGCTGGAGTTTGGCGACGCCTAGTTTAAAATGTACTGAACGGATACCGAAGGAAGGGAATGATTTAACAAGAAGAATTTGCTCAAAAACTACTAAATGTTTGTTCTACTTGATAATATACAGTGTCACATGAATATACAATCAAATGAATAGTGAAAACTGTGAAAGTTCAAAACTACTTCTAGTTGGTTTTGCATAACTTTGTAATTAAAATCAATAAAGCTAAGAGTACAGGGGATTATTAAGATTCATATCCAGATCTCAGTATCCAGAGAAACCCATGACAGAATACAGATTGCTAAGGTACAAAAATACACACAGAAAAATGTTCTCTGAATAGAGAGAAAAGAGCTCAGCGAAAAGTAATTAGTGACGATGAGCATTTGTTGTTGAGCAGAATCACTAAAGATCACAGAAACTACCAAAACGAACTGAAAATGAGATTCAGTTTCTCAGAGTTCACCAACTCAAAACTCTGCATGGATTGTAGTTTATGGCATAACATAAGTTTCTATTTTTGTTTGGTTCAATCAATTATGGTTTTAGACCTTAATAGACAGCTATGTCGACCAATCAGAGAGCCAACATTGAGCCACGTTAAAAAAACACACCAAGTTTAACTTAATACAAAAGTTAATTCGTTAGATTTATTTTATGTCATGTGAAAGTAAACTAACAAATGACTAAACATTTGTATGAATTCATTGTTTGTGAGATTTTAAAATGAATTCAAGACAGTTGAACTGTCGCAAATGCACAAGAATTCATCAACCAAGGAATCTTCAAGAGCCACACTTAAAAAAAAAAAGGTACATTCATTTGGGCTACCTGTTCTCACGGCAGGCTATGAAGACCAGAGAAGTGGGGTGCCTCATGGGTTACTAAGCATTTTAACAGCACCTGCACCTGTCTACCTCATCACACCATCACCTCGTAGAGGTCCAGCATCCGTCACTCTCTGAATCTCATCATCATCTACTTTTAAACAGAATAACTGTGACCTAAAGTAAAGCTTTTACAATTTTACATCAATATATTTATCATGATTAAAAATGAATATGAATATAAAAATGGGTTTCTGCCAATGCTTTTGCTTTAAAATAGAACAACTGCAGCTGAAGCAGAGGAGGACTGAACCGTTCCCTGTTCTTCTTAAACCTGTCAGAGCGAAACACTGGGGAAATTTGTTGGCAAGTCATTCATAAAAATACCCTTTCCCTTTCCAAATTTAAACCATTAAAACGAAGGTGTCAACTTATCCACCGAGCACATCGTGCATCTCCCAGAATGCACCAGAGAAACGAAGCGCAAAGAAATGGCATCTCTATCCCGGAGGCTAAAAATAGACTCTTATCAAAACTGCAGACTTTAAATCCAGCGAGGGAACCATTGCTTTTACACACATCTGCATATCAGAGATGCACAATAAAAGGATGTGCTGGGTACTAAAATAGCTGGTCGCCATACCAACGCGGAGAGTGTGAAGACATCGAATCTCAACACTTTACAGGTAATTCCAGAGCTTTTTGGGGAACTTTTTTGCACTCAAGACAAAATAAAGACATCTCCAGGCCTTTAAAGTGAAACGTAGGATACCACATCGAAGAATAGAAAATAGCAGTTTTAATTTAGAAATAGAAATAGAAAAGTTTTAATTTTTCGCTTTGTTTTTCATTTGAGAAGTATAATGAAAAAGGTTCATGCGGATATTAGCACAAGCTCATGAAACCCAAATCAGACGCTTCATTTTAGATAAGACCCTTATTTCCGTCTCAGAGCTTGCATGGATGGTTTTTGTTTGGTTTGTTATCGAGGAAAAGAAAAAATATTGCTAAAATTGTCAGACAAATGAGTTGAGCAGAGACTGAGTTTCAGTCAGGGGTCTCTAAAGGCCTCGGCCGGCAGGAATTCACTCTAGCACTGCTTCAGAGCACAAAGCACCCCTCACCTCTCCTCTAAACACAAAGCCACACCACAGTATTCTTGTGATTACTGCATCAAGTAAAAATGATACACTCCTTTAGTTGAAAAAACATTTAGTTATTTAGATTATTTGTGTCATGTGACCTCCCACGCAACTCAGCTGTTTATCCCCTTTATAAATCACTAATGTCTGGATTAGAAATTTCATTTAAATAAATCACAAAGGAGACAAACACAGTGATATTTGAGAAGTGAAATAAAGCTTATATATTTTATGCAAGAATTATTTATACAAAATTAAACAAATGTAGCATCCTTGTCATAAAGATTTCAATAGCTTTATCCCTAATTAGTAGAACTCAGAATTGGTTTGGTAACCTCAGTGACCCTTGACCTCCGTACACAAGTGAATCCAATCATGAGAAAGTATTTAAAGGAGGCCTTAAATGTTTCTCCTCTTTGCATCTTCAAGAGCCTCAAAACAACTCTGGGATGAGCTGAAAACATTGATTGTTGAGCATCATGGTTTAGAGGAAGGACACAGAAAGCTCTCAGAGATTTATGCATTTGGTTTCAAGTGCGAGGAACATTGCGCGGAATTGGAAGACCAGAAGCACAGTTCTAGTTAAGCCTCAAAGTGCCAATGCAAGGAAAATCTCAGAAAAAGTAGAGGCACAAGATGGTGAGAAAAGTCACAGTCAACCCACAGACCAACTCCAAAGATCTACAACATCAACTTGCTGCAGATGGGGTCACTGTGCATCTATTCAGAGCTCCGTTTGAAAAGAGCTGGACGAATGTGTTCACTTAAAATAAAACATTGCACTTATTTACCTTGTTTTATAGGCAGTTCTTCCGTATTATCTTTCCAGATGTTCAGAGCAGGTGAAATGCTAATGCTAATCTCTGATTATAATGCATACTTTGCTCTTGATTACATCCAGTTTGCCTCAAGCCGTTATTCATCAGGTATTCAAATACACTCGGTGCTCTGAACGAGCGCAGTGTATTTACAACCTCTATTTCTCTTTCATATCCCTCTTTCATCATCAAAAACACCAACCTGCGGCTCATAATGAACACCAGGAACAATTTCCTGAAGATTAAAGGCAAAAACAATTAAAGGTAGCGGAGAGAAGGTGGTGGAAATGCAGATAGGAGCTTTGTTAGACAGCGGATTAAAACTGTTTTTTTTTAGAAAGAATCGTGGTTGTGTGAAAATTGTTTAGGCACTAATGCTTTAGCACCAAAACGTGCCGCTTTCAAGTTTCCGTGCACTTAAAGGAAAAAATGCAACGTAAATCAGACATTTATGTTATCTTCACAGCTCCAAAAACGTCAGGAACACAGTTTAATTCAACCTCCTACTCAAAAGCATACAACTCAAACAATCTTTAGTTCCTCCGAAGCATTCTCTGTGTTATCCTTTCATTTATTAACATGTCTGCAAGTACCTTTGGGTGAAGCAAACTTCTGAATGCATCTCCTTCTAGACCGTTTGAGCTACAGCCACCAAACTTTGCCAAAATATCCAATCTGGTCTGCTATCTTTTAAGACCACTAAAGCATTGTTGAAAAAGTGTTTTAAGCCAAATCTCTGTCCATGTATATCTGGTCGCCTGGTAAATTGTGGGGATAACAGTTGAGTCCAGGTCTTTAAAGCATGTAATCATCACAGAAAAATATCACAATTCTGTGGTTGTTTTGACTTTTTTCGCTCAGGGAAGGGGGAGTGGTCCCAGTAAAACGTAACATCACATTATTAAATTGTTATAAAACATGATCAAATCCACTACATCACTCTTCAGAATTAAGGCCTTGAATTCAAATCAGAAAAATGTCTTTCAAACAATAATTTAATCTGCATTAACAATGAGAGTTAATTAAAACACAAACCTCTCGAAGTAAACAATATGGAAATGACTGAATTACATTTTCCTAAACTAATTGCGGCTCTCATTAAAAGTTGCATCTGCCTTGAGAACAAAAGCTTAGAGAGAAAAGCAAAAGTGCAAGCTTCAATGTTTTAAAGTTTCCTCTGATAAGCCAGAGATCCTCATTAACTTGAAGCTCGACTTAAGTCTGGAAACGTGAGGATCTGGCACATCTGAGGCATTCCCTAATGAAGGAGATTCTCATGTGGAAATCCTTGCTTTCACTCCATCAAACAACAATGCAACCGACTCAACTCAGGCCAAGCCGGTGCACGAATCTCGAGAATCCAAAGCATTGATCGTTGGTTGTGACCTCAATGATTTCCACACCCTGAACCCATTGTGATGTAACTCTCCCAGTAATAATATAACGGAGAGTTTAACCTGATGACTTCAAGAAAATCCATAAAAACAAACAAAGCTTTAATCAGAGGGCTCTCAACAAACCTTAGGAGATGCATCATGAATAAAAAGAAATACACTGTAAAATGTAATAAGTTGACTTCAGATAAAGAAAGAGATTGCATTAAACTTATTTTCCCACAACACTTGCTTTCCTTAATTTCCCCTGGGGCACCTAGAAAAGTGCTTTGAAAATAGCTTTTAAAAAATAAACGTTTACTTGCTTAAACCTGGACAATACTCAGAGATAATGCACGTGCCAGTGGAACTCACCCCAGAGGCTTCTCCAGTCGACTGGCGGGAGAGCCCACGATTTCCCCCAGTGTGCAGAACATCTGCCCAAGAAAGTCCTAGATGGAGCAATGGGACAAAGCAGAGGAGCTGGTGAAGATACACAACGTGACGATCTGAAATCTAGAGGAAAATGCTTTATTTTGAAACGGCAGCTGCCTTTGTGTAGCACAGCTGCTTCCGCACAGCATTATGCTAATATTTCATAACAGAACAGATGTTTGCAGCAGAAATATCAGAATAATAAGATCAGTTTTACTGTTGCTCTCTGCTTCTGCGTGTGAAACAGAATGCACACTGCTGCTGGAGGGTGAACTTAAAGACCTAAACATATTTATTTAACTGTATTTTTATGATGATGTTGTTGTTTTCCTACTAAACGTACATGTTTGGAGAGATCCGGACTTTTAGAGTCGACATCATATCTGAAATGAAAACAACAGATCAGTTTCCTGAACACACTCTGCTCAGTAAAAGGTCGGCATTAAACTCACAAATCAAAGCGAAGATTCTGTTTCTCCTCGAAGAAATAATCCAGAATATACTTCCTGACGAAGTCTGGGTTGAGAGTGTTGTCGATCACCTCTGTTCTCCCAAACTAGAGACGAAGAAGAAGAGCTAGAGATAAGGACCGGTGGAGTTCAGTGTCGTCAGCTCAACACTGGTTAGAGATCCTGAGAACCTTACGTTTGGCTGGTTGAGCACAAAAAGCTTGTTTGAAACCAGTAGTAACTTCTTGGAGCTGAAACGGATGTGAGTGAGCATCTACTGTTAATCTGAGTTTATTCAGCTCCTCTTGGCTTGTTATGTTGACTTGTAAAAGCAGTTATTCGTCTCGTGCTTCAGATGAAAGGATCTCGCCCTGGACCTTTTATGCTACAGCCACCAAATGTTTCAGACTGTTAGCGCTAAAGAAATTCTGAGAAACTGCTGAGAATGCTGGGACCAGTCCGTTAAAAAAAATACCAAGCACTGTCCAAACGTAGGGGTTAAAAATGTACCACTGACTTATATTGGCCATTGAAAATAAATGGGAAAAGGCAAGGAACATATCTTCAAGATAGAAAGTTTTGTTTATGTTAATCATAGAACAATTTGTTTCTTTTCTCTAATACTGACATCTCCCTAGCAACCAAACCATTTATCCTAGAAACCAACATTTCTGAAATCTCTATGTCACTATAGTTACACACATTTAAAAAAAGCTCAGGAAAGGAAAATCAGTGAAAAAAGTTTACACGAATCATAGGGAGATTTATTTAAAATAGTTTTAAACAGTACTTTTACAAATCAAAGTTTACGTACAAACTTTAGGCCTCTAGTTTTAGGATACTGGTGTGTTTACTGAAGCAGGGTTGAACTAAACCCAGAAGGAGCTGCGGCAATTCTATTTCAGGGTATTTTTGGTTTCATTTTGAGACACTGAACAAGATTAGCTTTGAAATCTCCATCTGAGTCTTGTTTTTCCCATTGCAGAGTCACAATCGGTGCCCGGGCATCTTGCAGAGATGGAAAAAGGCCCATCGTTTACTCAACCAACACCATTAATAAAGCGTAACCAGAAGCTCCAGCCGTGAACAAAACAAACATATTTCCTGTCGTCATCTGCTCTGATAAAATGAGAGAATGCAGGCTGTTTTCGCTCTCTTTCTCTCATTACTGTCTTCTTTCGATCCCCAAGAGACTCGTCTGAAGCTACTTTGCTGAGGTGAGAGTTTTTGTGAAGGCTTTAGAGGAACTTTCCTCAAAGGCAGCACTAATTACAGAATCGTGTCGACTTGACAGTTCCGAGGATCGGGGACTCATGTCGGCTTAATTAGAGACGACCTCTGCCGATCGTCGAAGACCAAGCCTGTCATTAACCCCTGTCCCTTAAAAAAGCTAAAAGTCTGAATAATTAAACATATCTCAAAGGATAAATGTTCTACAAATGCAACGTTTTACACAGAGAGGTGATGTTTGTTCAGTGGCGTGTGCTTCACCTGCAGCTTCTTATTGAGATCCTAGAAGATAAATTATTCAGGATCTGGAAAAGTTAAAAGGATGGACGGAAAAAGGCACTTTGTTGTAACCGCTGACCCTGGTGGGGCAAACTACAGCGGAATGAACCTGTGCTGACACTGAAACGTCTCTCTAGGTGTACTTTTGCACAAGTAAAAAAATCTGAGGAGAAATGTGATATTTTCAGAAGTAGCATACAACACCATTTCACAGATAGAATCAAGCCAATCTTTAGGTAAATCAATTACGGTAATATAACACAAATCTATTTGTGTGCATGAACAGAAACAAAGCATTCCAGCAGATAAAGTCCCAGTAAACAAATATCCAGGAAATAAATGGTACAGAAAGCAAACTGTGAGACCCACGAGGCAGCTTTGAACCATCTAAAATCAATAAAATCTTATTAGAAGCAAGAGTTAAAATGCTGCGTTGCAAAAAACAAACCATTCAGAGTCAGAAATCAACAAGCTAAATAAACGAACCTTAATTATTAGCAATTACTGACAAATGTGTGCAATTACTATAATCTGTCCTTATCTGAAACTGATGGATGGTGGTTCCTGCTGAAGACACAATTTTCATTCTCTTTTGAGTCATCCGTCACTATACGGAGAGAGATAAAAAATGAACGACATGGAGCTTTGCAATTACCTCATCAAGGATGACGCTAATGAAGGCGTGTAATTAAACTGTTTGTGTTACCACTGCTTTTACTGTTCTAGTGATTGTTCAAACCAAACAGAATGATCCTCTCTCTCTCTCTTGATTAGAGAAACCACAGCTCAGGTAAAAAATAATTTGTGCTAGAGCTTTTTGAGGTTCTACGCAGGCTCGCGGTGGTGCTGGAATCTACTGTAGAATCACTTCCTTCCCCTTCTTTTCTTCTACTTATGCCTCTTTACCCCTGTACTTCCTTCTTACCTTTACCCCTCTCTACTTCCTTTTTTGGTACTCCACCTGCTACTTTCTTTCATGCCTTTTCCACATTTCATTTCCCTTTCCATTCTTCTGTCTACTTCCTTCCCTATATGCCATCCTTCCGCTGCCTCCCAACCAGCTTCTTTTTCCATCTGAATCATTGCCTTTCTCTTCACCCCCCTCACTTTCTCTGCTTCCCTTCATCTTTCTTTTCTTCTATATCTACTTCCTTCCCTCTATACTTCTTTCCAACTAGACTTCCCTCCTTCCTTCTTTGATTCACATCCAGCTTCTTTTTCTTCTATTGTACTTCCTTCCCTCTCCACCTGCTGCCTATCCACCCTTCCTTCCTTTCAACAGTCTGACTTCCTACTCTCTTTAGTCTTCCTTTTTCTTTCAATTTCCTCTCCTTTTGTTCCTACTGTACTTCCTTACCTCTCCACCTACTATCTTCTCTTTTGAATGACTCCATTGCCTTTTGAACATTAGTCTGTTTCCTTCATTATTTCTTTCTAAAGCTGAATGAATGATTCAGTCGTAACATCATTAGTTCAATCTCAGAGTTTGAGACAAACAACATGTGTTCCTCAACTTTTGGTAGTTTTATTTAAAGAAACAAAAAATTGTAATTCCTTTAGAATAGGTATTTCCGGCTGTGATCTCATTTCTCCAAGAGTAACCCCTCTCCAGATGTTGACGTTCTGTCAGAAAGCCCAAGTTCTTGCTCAGGCGATGCAGAGACAGCCGCAGAGAGACATGAAAGCACTCAAGCCTGCTGTATATCATAAAAATGTCTAAAATGTCCTTTTCAGTACAGGAAACCAGTCCAGATACTCCCTGAAATGAGAAACGAGGAGACCAGGCCTGCCAGCTCTGTTCATCACTGAGACACATGCAGCATTCCGTGCGAAAAGAAAGCCACTTCCAAGAAAATCTGCTTTTCTAATTAGATTATATTACTCTTTTTTATTTGTTTCATTGGATGTGAATAATTCAGAACCCACTCTAATCAGTTAAATCACAATGTGCATTTAAATAAATGAAAAGAGAACTATTCAAATCTATAAATGAAATATAGTTAATAAACTGGTTTTTCATTCAGTATTTCCTAATTATACTTTTTCTAGTTTTATTACAGGGGATCCATTGTGAGGATTTTTACTTTACTAAACTGTAAATAGAGCCTTACAATAGAATTATTTCTTTGTTGGAAACTACTTCATGCTTCAGATTCTTCTGCACAGATCCATGGAACCAGAACTACAAAATAGGAGCATATCACACCAGTCCTCGGGTCTCTACACTTGCTGCCAGCAACATTCAGAAGAGATTTCAATGTTATGCTGCTTTTATATGTACACTCACCAGCCACTTTATTAGGTACACCTGTCCAACAGCTCATTATGCAAATTAAAAATCAGCCAACCACACAGCAGGAACTCGATGCATTTTAAGATGGTGAAGACGATCTACGGCAGTTCAAACCGAGCATCAGAAAGGTTGGAAAGTGACATGGTTCGGACTGCAAGACGTGTATTTCAGAAGCTGCTGATCTACAGGGATTTTCACCAAGAACCATCTCTGGGGTTTACAGAGAATGGTCTAAAAAAGAAAATCTCCAGTGAGCGGCATTTCTTGTTTATGCCAGAGGAGAACTGTCAGACCGGTTTGAGCTGATAGAAAGGCAGCCGTGACTCAAATATCCACTCGTTGCAATCAAGAGCATCTCTGAACGGAGAGCACTCCTGTCAGCTAAGAACAGGAAACTGAGTCTATTATTTGACTCACCAACATTGAACATTGGAAGATTGGAAAAAAATTCTCTTTATTTATATGTTGAGCGCTGAGTTTCTGTATGTTCTTCTTTGTTGTTTTGTGAAGTGCTTTGATTCATAGATGTCTATGTCTGCTTGAATAAACCTGCCTTGCCTAAAATAAATCAATAACCCTGTATTTCACCTTTACCGTTCCAAACGTCCTAATAACGCCCCTCTGCTCTAATCGCTCTCCTCTCACATGAGGTGACGCAACTTTTGTGCCTTTTTGACTGTATCTCTGCTCAGAGTAGGAATCATCCAGAGAATCGCTGAAGAGTGTGTTTGTGTCAGTGCCCAGATGCTCGACGTGTGAGCTTGCAAACTCACCTCTCTCCACTGCTTGGTCTCCACGCCCTGAGTGTACAGCACACACACTGCAAGCAGACAGAGACAGCCATGAGTAACATTGTGACTGTGGCGTGTTCAACACACTGCTGGCAGCCAGGTGAAAGGCTGGAGATCGAAGGGTATTTTGACTCGATTAGGGTTAGGATTCAATTAATCATCATCATTATTATATATATTTATATATATAGACAAGTTTGGATATCTTGGCAAAGCTTGGTGGCGGTTGTTTGAACGGCCTGGGGGAGATGTGTTTAGAAGGATGAATATCTAGATGTTCTCTGACCTCCTTCAAATATAAGATAGATCCATAAATCCACAAGCAACACACATTCGCTGATTATAAAGATGGATATTTTCGTTTAGTACAATACTGTAAAGTATTTTGTTGGGATGGAAACACGATGGGTTTGTTCCAGGGCAGATGAGAGGTGGAACAAGGGAACGCAATAATGAAAGCAGAAGGAGCATGAAATGAAAGCTGTACTCACATGGATCAGATTTGGAGAAGGTGTCTTTGTCTAAGAGATTCCTGGGGAGAAAGAACAGAGGAGAAATACGATCAGTATGACTCTGACAGCAGGATTAAACGATATCCGTCACGCGATGACATCTGAAGAGACGTTTTGACAATTTCATTAAAATAGCTCATTAGAATTCCACAACGTAGATTTCAGGATAGAGCTTTGGAATGACAAGCCGAAGTGTTCTATTGTTGGCTTCCATTAAAATATTATGGGGATTTTATCAGTGAAAGCAGAGTTTTGATGGCTATAAATATGAATAAATGTCACAGAGCAAACGCAAACCCTTTTTAAGATTTTTTACAGAAGGCAAAAAGATTTAAATTCATTCATTCATTAATGTTCAGTCATGAGTGGGATCCTAAGGTTTAAGACATCACAAACAAAGCTCAGATGTAGAGATGTACAGGTGTGCTGCGGTTCCTCAAGGATCTCTCAGAACTCATCCTCCGCTCTGCAGGAAGTGCATTCATGATACGTGTTTTTGGCTACCGCGGACCATAATCACCCCCCCATCAGGGAAACAGGAAGTGACAGGAACATGCACTGCTATTAAACATGAATCTTCAGGGCATCAGTTGTGGACGGACGGGGGTTTATACAGCGGTGTTATCTTACAAACAGTGAGGGCAGAAGTTTTTGACCCTTTTGATGATTTTCAGACAAAGTTTCATCACTTTATGTTTATTTTAACACGATCACAACAAAACGTCATGCGCAGAAATCTACCCGTCAATCAGAAAGATTTCAGGCTCCCAGGGAATGAACGGAGATTGGGAGCATCATCTCCTTTGGAAAAAGACATCTGTCACAGATGCCATCAATCATCTCCATCACAAGAAAGAAAGAGCTGTCCGAGGACACCAGGGATCAGATTGTTGCACTGATGTTATCGATTAATTTTGATTCAGATGATTTTGAAAGAAGAAAAACTAATTCATTTCAAACGAATCTCTTACAAACGTATATCTAAACTGGTGTGACTCAGGTTGCTAAATCTTTTCAGACTGGTACCACTGGACACTGCTGAGAATGCGGGGAAATTGTCCATCGGGTCAAACTGTAACTTAAACTGAGAACCTTCCTGAAACTTGGGGAAGTTACCAGTCTGTGCAAAAACATAAAAAGTATTTGAACCCCAGGGGAAAATATTGTCCCATTGACTTATTAAATAAATGGGAAAAGGCAACAAAAATTTCTTCCAAAAAAACATAAAGAAATGGAGGTTGTAACTACTTTAATTTCAACCAAACTGTTTACCAACATTTCTGAAATCTCAGCTTTGGAAAAAAGAATTGGGGGATGGTTCATTTTAAAAATGGTTTTAAACATCAAGTTTCAGGTCAAAAGTCTAAATCTAAATTACCGTATTTTTCGGCTCATAAGACGCACTTTTTCTTCCCCAAAACTGAGGGGGAAAAGTTGGTGCGTCTTATGAAGCGAATGCAAACCGCCGCGAAGTCCGGTAACGGCCGTATGAGAGGTGTAAGAGCTCCGGAGCTCCGGAGCTAGGCCGAAGCCGCTGCCATATTTGTTTACCAAGCGCTGCGCGCTGACGTCATCGCCCATCTCTGCCATTGCGCGGACGTAACGAAAACGGGGGGAAAAACTACATTTCCCACAATGCCTTTGGCATCCGCATCCATACTTACGTCACGAGCGAAACTACAGAGATCAGCTGACTCTCGCATTTGAGTGATCTCTCACGCTACAAACCCGTTTTCTCACGTTAAAATACATTTCAAGATGTGAAATGGGCACAGCTCATAGTTTGTCTGCTATGTTTTTTGAGCCTGACAATAAGATGATGATCGATAAGCATCGTCTTCAGTCTGTGAGGGTTTTATTTCCGCTAAACATTCACTTGGACAGTTTCACAATCTTGGACAGTTTGATCCTTTGGAGTTATTTGGGTTTTCATAAGCTGACAAAAATCAAAAGGATTTATATTAGAACAAAAAGCATACGCTTGTTTCCAGCGCTCGCTCTCTATCTCTCTCTCTCTCGCGGGCGTGCGCGCGCGCGCGCGCTCGCGCTCGCGAGGTAAACAAACGATCTCAATGACTGAAACTCTTCTTTAATAAACTCAAACTCAAATCATCTCTCAATGGTACATCTCACACATGTACATACGAGATAACAAACGTAAGTAACATGTTCTGCAATTAGGGAGTGTTTGATTACAGGGGGGGCTCGACTAAAAAAGTTTGAGAACCACTGTATTATTACTAATGTGGGGGCAATCTTACTAGATATTATTAGTAATGTAGTGACAATGTTACTGGCTATTATTAGTAATGTAGTGACAATGTTACTGGCTATTATTATAAATGTAGTGACAATGTTACTGGCTATTATTAGTAATGTAGTGACAATGTTACTGGCTATTATTAGTAATGTAGTGACAATGTTACTGGCTATTATTAGTAATGGTGGACTTTAGAGTGATGAGTGGGGGCAAAGAAAAACATTACAGCCTTTTTTTTTTGTTACTTTTACTGTTTACTGTCTGTTCATGTTACATGTTTGGCTGTTAACTTTTACACAGTTGATATAAAATATTTTACAACAATATTTGGTTCAGAATCTTTTTTTTCTGGATTTTCCTCTTTAAAAATTGGGTGCGTCTTATGTGCCGGTGCGTCTTATGAGCCGAAAAATACGGTAAGTTTGTATTCTAGGTCTGCTGATAATAAAGCTACACAGTTTGTACAATGTTTAAAAGTCGTATCTTGATCTTCTCTACTCTTAGCTCTCAGGGAGATAAAAGTTTGAGTTGCCACTGGTCAGCCTCCACACATTTTAAGTGGTTAAAAACAAGTGCTACGGCCAAAAAAAATAAAACAAGTAGATGCACACACATCTATGGTGCACTTTCGTTTGTAATTCTGGATGTCATGTGGATTTGTCGCGTCCAGAACCCTTAAGTAATGAGGAGCAGCCAGCTCTACCATTAAAAGAAGAGCCTGCCAATCTTGATTAATGGCTAACTCTTGGGCAGCAAGTGCCATCATTAAACTCTATTCATCACAGCGGCGGAAAATCTGAATATCTTTTCTGAAGCTCAGAAGGTTTCTCTCTTTCTTTCCCTCTCCTGTGGTTTGTGATGTTTAATTATATCCCGGAAGAGTTGCCAGATCCTCTATGTGATGGAGTTGGGATCCGTTTGCACCCATGACCCTGTTTCTGAGACCGCCCCTCGCTCACCACTGAAATGTGACCCTCAGAAACGAGGATTTGAGGTCAACAAAGGACATCATCAAACATTAACCAGACGCTTTGTTTTGTTTGAGAAAGGTTAAGAGAGCCCATCTTTTCTGAAGATCCAGAGCTTCTGTCACAAAGGCTGCGTGAGATATTGAGGCTCACAGTCGAGTAAAGGTTCACTGAACAAATTCATTGCAGCGACAAAACTAACTTTTCTTTAACAAACATGTTATCAACAAGAGCAGAAGCAGGAGCACAGGAGAACCAGGAGATGGAGATCAAAAACAGGAACTGGATCACATGAGGGAGACCAGAAGCAGGCACCGAAGCACAGGAGAATAAGAAGATGGAGAGAAAAGATGCAGAAGCACAGGAGAACCAGGAGATGGAGGGACCAGAAGCTGGGGCTCATTGGGAGTCCAGACACGTGCTGGGAGGAGTGTGTGATGTAGCTGCAGTGAACAGTAGAACAACCAATGAGTGCTGGGAGTGAATGGAGGTGTGGTTTATGGCTAGAAGGTGATTGGCTGTGAGGAAATTGATCAGTGATTGTTGAACAGGAGTCAGGGGTGCTCTGGGATGATTGAAGGTGCCCCTGTGATGGTGGTGCGGGTGAATCCTCCTTGAAAACCCAGCCTGAACTTTACATTCTCCTGTTAATGGCATTGTCTGCTGCTTTCGGTCTCATTACCGTTCCCTCGGGGAGCGAGGCGAGTAATTAGCCGTGATTTACTGGGTGTCTAATGCTAGCAAATATCCAAAACCTGACACTGAAATATGATTCTCTTAATGAGATCATTTAACAGCAGCACGACGACATGCAAACTCTGCTCGACTCTCATACCCTCAAGTAACAATCGCTCAGGAGAAACTTGAGGTCATTTGTTGAACTGATTTTAGGTTAATGCAGCGGTTTATCAACACAGACGTGAGTCCACAGAATCACCAAACCCACTGCTCTCTGAATGATTAAACATGAGACATTAACATTCTGCCGCTGCTCTCTCGTGATACCAGCACACGCCTCTGATGCTTCTGTAAACATAACTGTTTGTTTAGAACCTAATATTTTGCATTATATTACAGATTAAATGTGTCTTATATAAGGTGCTTCAATCTCCCTCTGAACAACGGCTGCTGGAACATCAGCATTTATAAAACAATTCCTCGTCATTATTGATCTAAAAATAAGACTAATGATCAAAGTCGAGCAGTTACAGGATTCAAACTAAAATGAGAGAAATTTGGGTGGATAAAGCACGCTTCAGGTGAAGGCGATATTTCAATATTTGAAATGCAACTTATACAGATATCTTGGGATTATAGAAAATAATGTTTATAAAATGTTAATTACTTAAGTTGCTGGAATAGAGATGAAGAGGATGTTAGAAGCATACGCTGATGGGAAACCCCTCAGGAGTAAGAACTTGATGGACCTTTGCGGGTCATTCCTACAATAAAATCAAGAGGTTACGGAAAATCTATTAGTTCAATTCAATCATTTCTCATCACTGTGATTCCTTTGCTCCCCTCTTACACAAAGCTACGACTGTGACCGCTGATGTATTTTCAGCATGTGTTTCGTGTTCGTAAATGTACCATATCTGCGAGTCCCTCTCCAGGTTAAACATCTAACCAGTGCTTTAAATGGAGCTCAATCTCTGTGTTTCACCAGTCCTTCTCTCAACAGCTTCTCTGTCTCAACCCCTGGATGTTATCTTCATAAAATGTTCCTTATGACGAAAATAGTCCTCTAATGGAGGCCAGGCCTCTGTTCTCCAGGCTCGGCCTGACACTGCTGATTGGAGGCACTTTAATGGCAAGACTGGGCACTTTCTACTGTAAGAGCATGTGCTCACTATGCAGCGTCTTATAAAGAGTGAAGGAGGAAAATTACTGTTTCCTGTTCCTGTTAACCTGCTGCTGCAAACCAGCAGAGAATGAAACATGAGCTCTGGCAAATGATGAACCGCGTCAATTATTCAAGTTTTCTGCAGGAAATGCATTGAAGTGCTTTGTGTGGCAAACATGGATAGACTCAGGGAAAAGCTGCCCTCAATCTTTATACCGTAAATGAGAATGAACGCTGTATAACCGTGAACCGACTCTGCTCTGTTTGCTGATTCAGTGTGTGAGGAAGCCTCGGGTTGCCAGAGATTTCAAATCCTGAATTCTTAGTGAAGATAAGAGACAACATTCCAATTATTTAGTTTTAAGTTGCTTTTTTAGATATATTTACCTTTTTTAAAACAAAGGAAAAGGATTTAATACGCGGATAAGATTTAGGACTGTAGAAACTAATTTTTTTAAGGAAGGTTTTTTCCTTAAATATATTTAATTGCATTTCCAAGCATAAATTGCTGGATTTATTATAATTTTTATTTTTTTTTTCATTTAAAGTACTGTAAAGTTTGGCACTGAATGCAACTCTTTCCATTCATAAACTCTCCAGATATTCAGAAATCAGACTCCACAAGTAAAATAAAAGCAGTTAAGCCAGAATCAGAGGAAGCTCTGGTCATTCTCCAGATTCCTAAATATAACGTAGGTGGCTCACTCTTCAGTCGTTCAAGGACATACATGCTTCACAATGCTGCACCATTGCATTAACTGGTTTATTTTTTTCTCTTAAACTCCAACGTTTCCCGGAAAATCTACTGTGTCTTAACACCAGCCATTTCAGTGTGCAATTCAACAGGTCTCCATGGCAACCCCTAAAAATCCCAGAACCAGTGGATCAGTCAGAACACGAAGCTTCATGGCGTCAGAAATCAATTTTGATCTTGTATACTAAACACTTTAATGCTATGTTTTAAACTAAACCCTACTCTCGCAGCCTCTCTTTGATTCGGTGCATGAGATTATGGGATGGGTGTTGCTTGCTTCATGTTGCTTAAGTTGTTTTTTAATAATTTATGCGTCGGCAATGGTTTGCTATTACCCTCTACACTGCTGCTGCTTAATGAATGAAAGATGAAGGACATGAAGGAGCCATAACGGCAGCATAAGAAGATGTTCAGCACTGATCAGAACGGATCGAAGGCAACTTATTTTCATTCTCAGACCACTTTAATCCACAACTATTAGCATCACTGGTTAATTTCAGTGCTTCTCTGCGATGATTTGTAGGGTTTCACTGGGACATTGGGGTGAAGTAAAATCCAACATAAATCGCTGCAGGGAGGGGCTGATGGAGTGATACAAACTCTATGCTTTGGTTCCGGGGAGAATCTGAGTGAGGGGTGAGAGGGTCAACAAGGAGTCTGGCTTTTCTGGGGGTCCCAAACTTCTGGGTCCAATCGGTTGGAGCTGCGAAATACCAGGGCACTTCATTAAGAATAATGTGGTTCATTGTTATTTAAATGAAAACTCTTTCCTTCTGTTTGAGAAAGCAGAGAGCTCCATGTACCAGCTATCGAGGGAGATGATGTAAACAGAGGATTTGTTTGGAAATGAGGTCTCCTCGTACCCGCAGTGAATGGAGATGAAGCCATTATTGAGGCATGTTTGAAAATGGCCATTAAAAAGACACACACAGAGAGTAGATTTGAGTAAACTGTGTACGCCCCATTAAATGATGGGGTTCAACCACTAGTTCAGTAGGAACTTTAAGCAGCAAAGGTATCCAGGAAAAATACGGTTCTCAGATGTCAGATATTCAATAACAGCACTGATAAAAAATATATAAAAAATTAACGTTAAAATGTAATTATAAAAATGCAATAAATATTAAAGCAATTTTTTTTTAAATCTCTATGAACCGCTGTTGCCGACCTTTGTTGCTAAGCGTGTGGAAGAAGAGAGCGTCAGAGAGGACAAGCTGTGCCGGGAGGTGCCATCAGCTCGATTGATGCTCTTGGAGATGATCGAAGAGCAATGCAAAGAGCATCGTAACACAGTCCACCTACATCACAACACCTGCGGATGAGCTCCAAACACAATAAACGGAACATTTCACTGATCTTCTTTTGCCAATAAAATTAAATGTGTCTTCTGTGAGATTGTTTGTCGTGGAACAGAACGGCACTTTAATGTGCCATTTTATTATGAATGGAGTTGATGCATCTTTGAGTCACTAATCTGATCGTATCCTGCAATCAGGGATGAAAAAAAGCTCCCACAAACACACGGAGCACTGGGGGAAACTGATGATGTGGCCCCCACACTTGAGGTTGTGGGAGCTAGAGTGAGGCTTCATCACTCACCCCACCTTCGACTCCCAGTGGAGCTGGAGATCATACCAGCAACCTTCTGATCACCAGTCAATCTCCATGTCCACTGCTGCACCTAGTCTGAAAAATGTTGTGAGACAACAATTTCAATATTCTATTCCGTATAACAGGAAATGAGTGAGTGCATAGAATTGGTGCACACTACGCATTCTGACTGAATCCACCTCACATGAGCCTAACCTCCCCCTCTCTCGCTTTCTCTCTCTTTATCTCTTAGTCTCTCGCTCTCTCTATCTCTCCTCTTTTTCTTCTTTTGCTTTCAGCTGGTCCCACTTTAGGGGTCGCCACAGCGAATCATCGGTCTCTTTCTCTCTACTCTTAGATTAGCTTAGCTTAGGTTGCTTATTGTTAAGTTAAATAAAGCCACTGAACTTCCACAAACCCTTTTTAAAAAGGAAGACAATACCATCACATACCTTAATAGAATTAAATTTCACAAGCCTCTTAGAGCATCTTGTGTGCTGATTGTTAAACAGCCCCGGTTTAGACACCATACAACTCCCACCGTTGGTTTTGCTCTCAAGTTATGGATACAGGGCACACTACAACTTAGAAAACATAGGCAGGCACTTAAATCATTGGCTAATTTCAGAAAATGTCTAAAAACATGTTTTCGATACTGAAGTATAAAAATCCTGAATATTTCATAGTCAAACTGATTTATTTATGGTGCTTAAAATTAATATGTTTAATGCATGAATAGAGAGGCCAAAAACTTGACTGTTGGCAAAACTGTGGAGTGTACGGAGCAATGTGAAACAGAGCAATTAACTGCTGAACCGTAACCTCTGGATGAACTCTCTGTAATGCACTTGAGCTCACTCGAACACCAGAGGTGATGCATCCTGATCAGAACTGCTTTGGCATACTGCCGTTTTTGCTGAGTGCTATCATCTTTTCATTAACATCAAGATTAATACTGGTATCTGAGTCTATGGTACGCGGATGATTGTGTGGTTCAAGAACTGGCCCTTTGTTGGGCAGCCTCTTATAATAGATATTAGAAAGATAGAGCAACAACAAGAACAAAACCCTTCCAATCCCACAAGCAATTACATCAGGGATCTCAAGAGAAATGAGTTGTGCTATACGCAGTTCTTCACAATATTTCAGTTAAAATGATTTTCCGTGACCCAACAGTTTCAAGATTAGACAATCTTCCACTCCCGGCATGTCCTAGCTGCTCTGGAAAACCTCTGGAGTACCCATGCTATAAGTTGTGCCGGCATTAGGGAATTCTCCTCATCTCTGCATGCTAATGCTTAGTTGTCCTGATCTTCACAACTCGGATCAGAGCAAATCAATCCCATGGTATAATCTGTGCTGGTTGGGGGTAGGCTTGCCACGAAGCCTAATTGGCTTTCATGCCTTCGAATAAAAAGAAGAAAAAAAATGGATGTTTGCAGTGCAATGGGATGCAAAGTGAACCGGGGCTCTCCAGATCGATCTGGATGCCCACACAGCATGAATTTCCCAGCATCTGATTTAACTATTGATTGTGGCAAGAGACCCCTCCAGGGCTTTCCATGCAGAGGAAGGAGAATTCCCATGATTCACTACAGCGCTGTGGTTGAACACTCTCTAGAGGATGAAAGTGACTCCTCATCACGTGCACTCCTCACAAGGACGATTTGCAATGGACAATTGAGTCACTCACTCATTCTGTTAATACTGCCGATGAGTTCCTGAATGCAACATTTACAAATGTGGCCATGTATTAAACGAGAAGAAACCAGACACCAAGTCAGATATCAACCTTGTCCAAGCAGTATTTCAACTTATTATGTTCTGAACAAGTGAAGTTGGTTACCATAGTAACCGGTGGAGGATAAAAGCAAGAAACGTGTTCCATCCATAGGGTTACATGAACACTTAAGAATCACTTAATAACTGCACATAGGATGGATCTGAATTTACTCTACGCACGTGAGAATTTTACAATATATTAAATATTTTTTATATTAAATATATATAAAAAAATTTCGGACTTAAACACTTATGATATAAAGTCTCTCATTTTTAGTTCTAGTCTGCTGCGTAAAAGAAAACAAATATACGACTTTCCATTCAATTTGATTCAGAGTTGGAAAAAATCAGTAGAATCACGGAGCCTCCTGGTTTCCCATTGTACCCGACTTGGAAAATATGACTGGAAATACACGTGCATTTTTACCTAGACTCTTTCTATGAATGAAAAGAAATAATTACGTAAAAATATATCATTACATTTAAAGACAGAAAACCTTGATTATTACACCAGAATGAGAGTACAGTTCCTACCAATGTCCTTTCAGAAAACCATTTATTTTCTATTGGTTGTAGTATGCAATAGAAGAGAATGAATATTACAGACACTTGATCACACTGAACTAAAATGCTTCTGTTCTAATCAGATTCAATGATCTATGCTAAGCTATGATAAAATCAGCATCCCCAGAACAGCAGAATCAATTCTAAAACAGCAAAACCATTCATTTTTGGGAGAATGTGAGTGTTTTCTTGAATTAATTCAGATTATTGAATGAAACTGGTGCATTAAACTGCTGTAGATTGCGTTTAGATTTGTGTTGATGGGCACTTTGGCATTTTTAAAGGGGAATTTTATGTCGATGTGCCTTTTCATTACCCTCTATAACCCTCCTAAGAGAGGGCACACATCAGCTCAGCAGCGCACACATCACATTATTGTTATTCTCCAGGCAAATTTCTAAATATTTCATATTGGCTTGAATTATTTACTAGAAATTACCAACAGAGAGAGCTTGTGCACCATTCATTTTCACAGGTGAACCATCCCTGATGCAACTGTAGAGAAATTATGGATGCAATCCTTCTTCCAGAGATTCACAAACAACCACAAAACACAACCAGTTATAATTATTGTTCAATTCAAAATTTCTGCATGTTCTCAAATTCACCGGAATTTAACAGCTGTTCCCAGCACGCCCTGGCTTGGCATGTGCATTTGTTCTAATAAACTGAGAGCTAATGGCACTAATTCATCATCGAGCTGTAGAAAAGTTGCTCCTGGCTCATCTCCCCATCAGAGAACATATGCTGCCTGAAATCTAAACTTGCAGCTCTGCCAGCGCCAATGATGCTTTCAAAACAACTAAAACATGTTTTTAGCTTCAATCTCTAAACAATACATCAATCCAATCGTAGCGATGCTAATGAAGCATTCCACTGCACTTCAGTGTCGTTGACGAGGAGGAGCAGCGCTAACAGATCTGGCAACCACGAGCATGATTCGAAGCACCACCGAAGAAACAGCAGATTCATTTCTAAAAGGTAAAGCATTTCTTCTGAGAATCAAACCACTTAAAATGCAAATGAATAAGAAAACACTGATTAAAGAGTAATTTGTGAGTGTGACTAGAAGAGAATTCCAGTCTATTAGTCTAATAATCTCTCCATCAGTTTCTGTGTTAGATAAAAAACTTTGCAAAAAGCTGTGAACCAAGTGAGAAAACACCTTTAACTGCAAGGTTTGTTGCTTGTTGTCACAAAAGTGGATGTGTGGGGTGAACGTACACAGAGAGAAACTTCCGTGATTCACGCACAAAAATCCTGGTTAAATATTCAGATCAAGACGAACAAAGAGAAAAGTGTGGAGAAAGAGAGTTTTATAATGAGTCTCAGAAGTTAGATTCAAATTAGCGGCAGATGAAAGAGATTTGACAGCAGTGGGTTTAAAAGCAGCGATGTGCTTCAGCTAATTTAAACTTGGTGAAAGGATTTCATCTGCGCTCTGGAAGGGAAATTCTGTCCTCGTCGACTCATTGTGTTGCAAAATACAATGATTTTTTTTTATTAAGGGGTCAAGTAGTGAGAAACAAAACGAGCCGGTTATTTTGATATGTATGAATAAACTCAACTGTGTCTGGGAGAAGGAGAGCAATGGTGCCCCTGCTTGGACTGCTCCCAGTACAGATTTATAAACATGAGATCTGAATGAATCATCTGCCAATTTCTTTAACCATCGGAACAACATCACGCTGCAGGACATACATGCGAGGTTGCACTGGGTGACGTGTAACACATCGTCATTTACCCCCCCCCCCTCTGTTTCCCTTCCTGTCACAATACTGTCCTGTCCATTCAAAAGCCTCCCAAAAAAAATCTTCAAAAAGGGTCTTAAATACAAAACCATGTATTAAAATCTAAACCAAGCACAAGGTTCAATAAGCAGTTTGTGAGCGTTCTGGATTCTTGATGGACATTCCCAGAGGAATTCTTCAACATCTAAGGAATTTGATCTGATTGATTTACCTTCAACACAAGCGCTTTTAAGAAAGCATTTACAAATCAATGAGTCAGAGATCATGAGCACACTCGCTGCAACGGAACCTGAGAGAGACGTTCTTCTGCTTCAAGAAAAACTGAAGACATGGCAACAGAATCAAGGAAAATGAACAATTGGATGAAGTTATTTACGGCAACTCTCCCACGTCCATCAGAAAAGCAATAAAAAGCTCTCACTCGACAGATATTTGAGAGATTGAGTCAAGATTGACAATCGCTATGTGTCCGCACATGTTTGAAGCCTGGGAACAAGGGTCAGGGCTCTGAGGATCTGAAAAATCAATGTTCCTCATGATCAGAACACTCTTCAACAGCGAGGCTCGAAGGCTTGTCTCCACCTTTATCCGCAACACCAATCGCTCTGTGATGCTTTTCAATGACAATAGCTGATATTCTGCTCGAGAGGATTTCATTTAGTCTGTTTATCGATGGGAGAAATTAATCTTTCTAAGCTTACGGTCGACTGAAGCTGTAACTTTGCAAAGATTCACAGTTTCAAACCTGAAGATGCCCATTAATAGTTGTAAAAGGGACCTCAGATAAAATGATTACTTTGCTAATTGTCCTAAATTCGGTCTGGAGATTCTAAAGCAGTTTTGTTGATTAAAGTAAAACTTTATCTTTAAAAGGGTAAATTTCTCCGTTAAAAGATAAAGTCTGCACTTGAACTCTTGTAATCTGGCTTCATCTTATCCTGCAGAAATAATCCCAGCTCTATCACTGCAGCCCTGAGCAAATAAAAAAAGCATCAACTGTGCTTTTCCTGACGGCTTTTTTGATGCATCATCATTGCGAGAGGGGCTTTAATCAGGCATCCCAAGATTGCCCTAAAATCATAGTAATTATATGCAAAAGGCAGGTCGTAATTTGTAACCCTCCGAATCCAGAGAGGAGCAGTGAATCACTGTATCTGGGAGGTTTGATGAGATGACACGGAGGGAAATGGTTTCTGTCCCCAGGTATAGGCTGACATTTCCCTCTGACAGCAACTTTCAATGCGATTGGCTGCTGGAAGCAATCAATCATTAAACACCACACCTCCCAGAATGCACTGAGGAGACACACGGGACTCTTTGGATATTTAAAAACATAGAGATTATTTTTTCTGTCTCTGGAAGCAAATCTGAATTTGAGAATCTATGCAAGACTGAAAACTACAAAAGCTGCATTTGCTTTTTATTGTCAACTTTTAACTGAACAGTGTGTATATACATGCAACTCGTCTTGTTTTTTTGAGCATTCACGTTTGTGCAGTTGTCGTTGATTCAGAGTAAGAATTTCATGTACAGGAATGTTTCCTGTATTGTGCACATGGCAAAAAACCCTTTGAATCGTGAAGTAAATCAGCTCAGAACAACCCCACACAGTTAAACTTCATATAATAATTCAGGATTGATGAATTTTAGAGATCCACGATTTAGAAAAACAGCAAAGAACACACTTTTCATCTAAAAACATTGCAGTACTGCCACACAAATACAAATCAGGTTTGATCTCTATGCAGCACGTCCCTTTCAAGCTCTTTTGAAAAGATGTTGAATTATTTAATGTCTGTGATGAAATCAGGGCGTCTAGTACAGTAGGTTAAAAAAACTCAGATGCAACGATGTATTTGAAACCCAGGGACTACATGATCAACTACAAATAGTTTTGGTTTGGAAAACACACCAGGATGAAGTTTTGAAAGTATTTTGTGAAAAAGAAGCAGGGTTTTAGATCACGGGGAACATTAATATTTACATTCAGAGAAGTAACTATGAATTGTTAATGCCGCGTAAATGTTGCATGATAGAAAAAAAAATTGAAATTCTGGTCTCAGGTTTAAGTTCCTCAAAAGATAAACTACAACATGCTAATAATGTGCAAAACCTCAGGATCGCACAGAGCTAACTGTTTTGAATAAACGAAATGATTTTGGCATCTGTAAACGCTGCTTTTATTGTTCCATCAGTTCATAGATGAGAATAGATCAAGCCCTTTCTAGTTTCTCGGTTCATGCCACGTTTACCATTTTACTATATGGGTGGGATAGCTTGAATAAAAGATCTGTGGCACTGTTTTGATTTGAGCCCTGCACTGATAGAACTGTGATGTTTCCATTGTCTGAACAGAAAAATAGATAAAACCGAAGATGTCTGAAATGTTTTTGAATATCAGAAGAGACGCCCATCAGAGTAATGGAGTCACTCGGACCTTTACACAGGAATCCATTCTGCATTTATCAGTGAACTGTGTGCTGTGTGACCCCCGCTCCTCGTGTGATGGGAATGCCAATGCAGGTCTGTGGGTAAATGAAGCTCCAGTGTGTGCTCCACAGCCTCGGGTCGTGTTGAGCACATTCATCACCATAAGTGCGTTACACTGCTCATATTAGATTTCATGCATCTATGAGAGGAAAAAATTGTTTTCTTCAGCGAATAGCTGCAATGATCCTAAACCATAGAGAGTTTTTCCCCCATCAATCAAGAAATAATAATTACACACAGAACAGGCAAAGAAGAGGGTTACCACCTGATGATCCGGAGCAATGCTTTGGATTTCTACCAAGTTTTTTAATGCCCGAGACTTCCCAGAGCCCTGTCAATCATGAACCCAAGACCCTTCCACGCCAACACAAACCTAAAGAATTGGAGGAAGTGACATCACAACCCAGTCCAAATCTCTACAAACAGGTGACACTTGTTTATGCTGATTTGTGCAGCAAAATTGCTAGCTTGGTTTGCTACCATGTGTTTTTTCTACCAAACAAGCACAGACTTTAGTGTCTGTGGCACCAAACAGCACAAATTATCTGCCATCTTCTACAAGGTATAGTTTATTTAATGCAAAGTACCTTCTTGAGCTATAGATAACCTCAGTTCATTGATTGATTGGAGTCACAGGTGTCGATGGGCGCGCCGTGATACTTCCTCTGTTTCTGAGCCGTGAGCAAAACTCTAAAAGAACATGAGCGAGTGATTCAAGAGATTTCGTTCTCATGCCAGTGGCATTTCTGTGGCATTCAACACGGCCCTCAGCTCTCAAATAAAACAAGCTGCTTCTCAGAGGCTCGTGGAATAGAAAGAGAGCTGGAGATTAGCCACTGGATTTGTCTCTTATTATTATTCATTGTACCTTCCTCCCTCAGCTTTTTACCAAGAAATCAATATCGCCTACTATTTATCAGTGACATATCAGCAATGCATGCAGGAGCTCACCGATTTAAAGATCCACTGCTACAACCGGCATTAATCCCCCCCGAAAACAGCTTCCTTTGACTAAAGGCAACTTTAAATCAAGACAAATCAGTCTAGGGTTAGAAATTGTCATTGTTTAAACACTCAAATACTGAAATATATGCAACTTTTAAAGTGGGTTTCAAACTTTTTATTCAAGGATCCAACTATATCACCTCAAAGCCAAAAGTCAAAAATGAGTAATCAACTTAAAAATTGATTTTTAATTAATTTTAAAGTTAATCTTAATCACTTTTTATCACCTGCATATTATCAGCATTCAAATGAGTTCAAAAATAGTACAAAATAAATAGCATTAAGGAATGGTAATTGACTTCCTGAACTTCTGGATCTTTGTTGTCCTCAACACTGAGTTTTGATGATAATGCTGCTAAAAGCTTTGTTTGGTAAAAGTTTTTCCATCCTCTAGCCTTTAAAATCTTGTCGTCAACATCTCTAAGGGAGTATCTTCTATCTTTAAGGGAGTCATGAACACAGAAACCAGACTTGATCCTTTCACATAAAGAAATTTAAAGGCAGCTAAAAAGTTTCAGAAAATATTGCAGTTTATCTAAGAAATCGCTTTAATATGTTGACGCTCTGGGAAAACATGAGAGTAAAAGTTCTGTCATGTGAGGTAGGAAGGCAGAATCCAACACAATCAAACACCATCCTCTCCAACTTGATTTCTCAGAACAAAATACACAAAACGTAGATGACACAAGCATAATAGAATCTGCTTCTTTTTTATTTAAATTACAATATCCATATAATTTAACCTATATAAACAGTACGAAATTAGAATCCAGTTCATGGACCATTTACCCATTTATATAGTCAAACTTTTGGTGATATAGGGATCATGAAAAGAGTTTATTTACTCATTTGATAACTTAAAAAATAGGTGCACATTTATTTTCACTTTATGGTTGTGCATTTTAACAAGCAAAAGGCAATTACTTAATACCTGAACTATAGGTATTGGCCAATGCTCAAATGCTAATTAGGGACCCTCTGGTGCATACCCAAGCTCACATTGCATGAAAAGCATCAGGCCTCTGCACTGTAACACAAATCATGCATCACTTTGGATGTATAGGAGAGGATCTTTAAAAGCACAGAGGAACTGGCAAAAATGTGCTTGTCCAGACTTGAACCAGAAGTCTCAGATCTGAAAGTGAGGACTAATGTAAAGTTCAAAAACACTAAAAATCAGTCAACATGCTGATCAGATTAATAAGATCTCTTGGTGCCCACCCAGAGTGAATATAATGGCCTCATCAAAAATTACTTACTTTTAAACTTTTCGGTATATCCATCCATCCATCTCCTTTAGCTGCTTAATCCTGGTTGGGCAAACTTCAGTGGATCTCCAACTCATATTGGGAGCCAGTCTTTTGCAGACTTACTTCTCTCTTTAACTAACCTGAATTAAAACCAAATTAACTACCGGTATGTGGAAAATACTAATAATTTATTTACAATTTTTGAATTTAGAACCCCTTATAATGCATTAACCTTTACAAATACAACTCTCATGCATAATAACATTTTTAATCAAAGCTTTGTACTAATTGAAGTAGTAATTGAAGCTCAGCTCCAAACACAGTAATCTAAGTAAAGAAATTCAATGAATTGGGCAATTTGTCACCTATGATATCATGAGAAGCTGAGCAGATAAATCAAAGTGGTCAACATGAATTGATGCCACTTAGCTATAATTACTAATAAATGTCTAACAGCAATACCGTTGAATTTTAGCCCAGATTAGAAATGACAACACATTTAAATAGGATAATTGACTGCATGCATGCTCCTGATGCCCATAACCCTTTTAGCACTCAACAGGTTGGTATAGACATTTAAATAAACCCTCAAACCTACCCTTCATCTCTCAAATTCCTGAAGGAATCGCTGGCACTTAACCCTGCTCACCCACAGCATGAGCTCTTTCAATCTGGTTTCTACCGCAGCCACACGACAGAAACCGTGCTCATAAAAGCTCCAATGATCTGGGCAAACACACATCCTCATGGGTTGATCACTTCAGAACTCAAGCAAATAGAGAACAGGACTCGAAATCCTCCTGTACAGAGGAACATCAACCATCACAGGAACATCACCAGCAACCCCCACTCTCATCCTCCTGCCTCACCATGCCTCTGCTCCACATTTCCCCAAATCAAGAAAGATCTGAGACATTGACCTCATGCATATTCAAAACCAAATAAAATGCTTTCTTTACATTCATCCATCTTAGTGCTCTCTTTTTATTTTCTGGTTTTCATTCCCATTTTTAAATTACTTATTATTAATAATAAAATATGTGCAAACCGAAAACGTGCACTTCCAATATACAGTTTATTTCTTCGTTTAATTCAACAGTTTTTACGTTAGATTAATATGCCACCAAAATATATACATTTATAGAAATAACCACTCAATGGGTTTACAGTTTAATAAATTGTACTATAATACTGATTTTTTTCTGTTAAACACGTTTAAAAACGTCTAAACTGTCACGAGGCATTTTAACGGTTGCCTCGTTCCGCGCGCTTTTTCAGCAACGGCCAAAAACGTTTATAAAATATCAGACGTTTATAACAGCCTCTATAAAGTTAATTATGCGAAATAACAAAATGCCAACGTTTGTTACAGAACAATAACGAACATATTTATCTAATTACAATCATATTTATATTTTCATCACGTGTCGGAATTCACGCCCACCCATGTCCCACTCACCCACAGGACGCCAATCTTCTTACCTGCACGACACCGTGATCTCTACTTTAGTGGCGGGGATGTTCCCGGTTAACGGGTCGAACTCGTACACAGAAGCCATGTCCTCCAGCTTGTCCATTATGTCTCCGTCCATGAGCACTCGCGGGTCCGGCTCGGGCTCGGAGCAGCTCCACGGCGAGCGCAGCCTTGCCCCGCGGAGGCTCTCACGGTCCCTCTCGGACCACCCGGGGGTTAACAAGGCCAGGGTCTCAGAAGAAAGTAGACGCCCAACAACAAGAAGAAACTTAAGGTGGAGGGGTGTGAGTCGCTGGAAAGTGCTGGGGAAGCTGGAACTCAGCTGGTGTTCATCAGCGGAGTTTTCCTAATGGTCAACAGCTGTACATGTCCGCGCACCGGCACGCGCCAGCTCCGGCTCCGGTTCAACTCACGCTCTGCCTCTCTCTCCACGAACACGCCCATGCGTTCTGAAGCTCTCTCTCCCTCTCTCCATCATTCAACCTCGTTCTCCCCGAGGGGTGGGAGATTAACAGCCAATCAAAACACTACATCAGCGCTCGTATTAATTTATGGACACAATTAACCAATCAAACACGAGACTCTTTTCCACCGGGTTTCTTATAATTAATATGTTAGAAACAAATGTAGTTGTTTCTGCATCTCCTTTCGATGTTTACTTTCCTTGATACCAATGATTAGACCTTTCTCAACCAGACAAATATCTTCTCTACGACCATTTCAGAAACGAGGGTTAAAAACCTTGTTTTCGCGGCTTTAATTCAGCTTCTTTTGGACTGGGAGGAACTCAACACAGCAGCATTCACAGTGTTAAATCAACACTCCGCTGTTAAAGCAACACCTCATTTCACTTGTGGTAATGTTCTTAGGTTACCATTATTAACACAAATAATGCTGATCTGTAATACTTGACATTATAGCCATCTTTGCATAGTTTAACCATGGCATGTTTCTTTAAGCACATGATAAATGCTGAAACAAACATCCCAACATAATAGAAATTTCACAATATGGTGCTTCGGTATGATTTTCCCAAACAATACACAAATCCACGATAAAAAGCCTAATGCAATGTCGTTAATGAGGATGCAGCACAATGATGAGGCGATGGGAGAAGCACCTCAACAGTGCATGAAATGGTTTCTGTTAAACTTTTCTCACCCTACTCTTCATAAAATTGTTTTGGTGCTACCCAGAAGAAGGCAATGACACAATTGATCCCAACTGAAATCATTTTTTTCTGTGAAAACTCACAGGAAAGTAATCTATGAAGAAACGGAGTGTGATTTCAGCACCGTGGACAGCTCCCAAAAAGCCTAAGCGAACCACAAGCAGCAGGTACGATCAAAAAAACAATCAAAAAAGAATTGCCGAGGTGGAACCGAGCAGCTATGCTGTTTCCTGGTGATACCACCATTTTTGGAAATTCAGTCAAGCTGCCAGGGCAAGGATGGCACAGAAAGTGTGGGTGAACCAGGACCAGATGGAAAGCCACAGAACAAAGAGTGTTTCCAGAACGTCAGCCAAACTACTGATTTGGGGCTTTAATTACTGTGTTTTTCCCGCATTGCGTCAAAGGGCCCAGAAATAGAGCAGTTAAATGGAAGAAAATGAAGGGGGTTATGCCCAAATGAAGACCCTTGTGAGGGCTTGATAAGATGATTATTACGAGTGCAGAAAGGTCCAGGGTCGAAAACAGACAGGCGTATGGTTGCCATCCGGAGCGTTTGCCGAAAACGATTGTACTGCAGTCTTTCATTCTTTCTTGAATTGTTAAAATGTCAATTTTTGAAACAATATCTCAAATACTTTTGACAAAACCAGAGCTTCTCGTCTGCATTTCACAACAAGACGACGACATTAACATTGTGGATGTTTACATTTAATTGCAAGCCATTAATCACCAGTAATGCAGGTTCAAAGTAGAGAAGAGAAGTGGAAACATAATTCAAGTTAAACAGTCAGAAGTAGAACTTTTAAAGCTTTGTAAAAAAGCAACTTATAAAGCTCCCTGTACAAATAACGTTGGCAAAAAAAGAATTAAATCAGGCACCAATTTTTCAAGTTCCCTCCCTTTCCTCATAGCTTTTCTCAATTTTAACAATGTCAATCTACTTTGTACAAGTCCGCGGATGGAACACTATTTGTTGAGATGTGTAGCTGGTATTTTACGTAACTGGATATAGCTAGATGTCGTTCAGAACTATTTGCATACAAGCTAAGCAACAGAATCTCACTATAAATAGGAAGATGGAGCTGGAGCAATCACATAAGTGTAGTCAAAGGGGCTGTGATGTCATATTTTCAAACACTGTGATCTTTGAGATGTGAAATTATGTAAATTATGGAAAGTGAACAATAATTATTTAAACACAATTAAGCATGTGCATACATTTAGGTACCATTGTTATTTGGTTAATTTAAATAATTTTAGCACTAATTATTTGAATTCAACATTGGTGTCTGGATTCACCTGTTTATGGAGGCAATGGTCACTGAGCTCAATCATGAGAAAGCATTTAAAGAGGCCAACTGTACATGTTTCTTCCTCAAACCCAGAAGATTTAAGCTTTTGGTTTCAACTGTGAGGAACTGGAAGACCAGAAGCACAGTTCTAGACCTAGGAAGCTAATAAAACTCCAGGGCGTCCTTCGACTCTTCTTCCAGCAGCTGAGGTAAAACATCACCTTCTGCTGGCCCCGAGTGCCAGAGCAAGAAAAATCTCAGATAAGCTAGTCACAGACAACCCACAGACCAGCTCCAAACACCTACATGGCCAAAACGAGGATACACAAAACATTGAGTTATGCCTAAAAAAATAATTCTTGCAGAGTTTCGATAAATCATATAAACTTTATTTCATTTCTCATCTACCACATGGAAAGGGAACCGAAGGATTTAGATTTGGGTTACAGTGCTGAAAAACCGTAAGAGAACAATGCACCGTCTCTCAGGAGCCATCAGCTGCTGGCAAACACTCATGAATAAACCACCCCTCCACCCCAACAGCACATTCTGCATCTTCTCCCTCCCACCACTGTTTCCTGGCTGAGAACAGAGGTGGTTGAGGACTTTTTCAAAGGCGGCGGTTCTTCCTGTAGCCTAATCTCTGGCAAGCACAGTGCTCTCCACTAATCCAAACACTCGGCGAAGCCTTGGACCCTCTCCGTCTCTTTCATGTCTCTGATGCTAACACCGGGCGCTCTGCAGGCAGCGTTTGGCTTCGTCTCAAACTCCATTAGAGAGGAAAGGTCACTCTCCAGGCTCCTCCTGAAGCCGGGAGAGGAATCGCACTTTGCTCCGTGATAACACATCCGCCCGTGTTATCTCAGCAAGAAGGTAATGTTTTACCTCAGCTGCTGGAGGAAGAGTCGAAGGACGCCCTGGAGTTCTATTAGCTTCCTGCAGCTACAAATCGAAAGGTTGTGGAATCGATTTCTGTCGGGAAAACATGGATCAGGCTGAAATGTTCTTATCTTCAGTGAATTACTATTTTAGATTTAAAAAACTAGATTTTAAGAGGCCAGAACGAAACAATTTCACATGAATTTAGCCTTTTTCCTTTTGTGAACTACTGACTATTTTGTTTAGAATGATTTACATAAAGTTGTAATTTGGCAACTTACTGTGGCCCAAACTCGATTATGAGCTTAACTGAGACTTGGGACCAATATGGGCCCTTGACTGGGATCTAGACTTGATTTATTCATGCACAGCAATTTATTACGGCACTTGGTGCAAGCAAAAGCTCAACGTATTGCTCAGAGCTGTGCCAAAGTGGTATGCGGGACTGTGCCACTCACTGGAGAACAGAAGCATGGCTGTGTTTTCTCTAGACTGGGGGCTATTGAAGGGTGTAAACAGAGATCCCCAACCTTTTTCTCACCGCAGCATGACAACTTCTAATCACTGAGCGGTATTTAAGTATTGTTTCCATTCATTCCGCATCCCTCGTCCATGCAGCATCTCCTTGTGTAAAATCTGCAGCAAGATGATGCTGTAGGTTTGTAGGAGTTGGTCTGTGGGTTGTCCGTGACTGTTCTCACCATCCTGAGCCTCTGCTGATTTGAGATCTTTCTTGCTCTGGCACTTCAAGGCTTAACTAGAACTGTGGTCTTCTGGTCTTCCAGTTCTGCACAATGTTCCTCACAGTTGAAACCTAATCCTAAACTTTATTTCACTGCTTGAAAATGTCCAGGAGTGTTGTTCACAGGAAACTGCAGCTGAAGGTCATGGAAGGAGGCGTGTCTGCATCACAGACTTAACTGGTTGGGTGGCGGAGTGGGTAACTGGTCTGAAATGGAAGGAGTACGTGCATACACAGAGGGAACGTGAGGCGAGTGATGGAGGAGGTGACTCAGACCCACCCTTTCTGAACCCGGGGCACATCTGAAATCTTTTTGAAATTCTGTTTCTTTAATGAGTTTCAAGCCTGCGTTCCATCGAGAGACGACTAGAGCTGAACCTGCGTGAACTGCTGATCCGATCTGAAGGCACCAGGAGTTTTCCTGATGTTTGTAGGAGACCTTTGCTCCGCAGTAACTTCTTATCTCTGCAAGAGGCTAATGTTTACCTGCGTTCTGCTCCATTTCATCCTTCCATGAGACACCATGGCAGAGCTGGCGTTTTACCCCGCGGTGGCTCTCGTCTACTTCTTCGGAGTCCAGCAGGCGAATAAAGATGGCCGAGTGGACCTTACAGACAGGGCATCGGTCAACGTGTTCTGCCTCTTCGTGCTGATTCAGCCTCTGTGTTTGATCATCGGAGGATACACGGGGATGGCCACATACCTGATCTCTGCGTACCTGTCCTACAGCGTCCTGCCCTGGAAACAAGCATCAGAGGCAGAGGACAAGAAGAAGACGACAAAGAAGAATAAATGAGACGTGCAATCAGGACTTCAAACGTCAGCTTTGTTTGGGAAGGAACAAAGAGCGGCGGACGAGATCAATCGCTCCATCCATCTACATTTTGATGAGGAGGAGGATTGTTTGCTGCCCAGAAAGGAAAGTGCGTCACAGGAGCAGCTTTTTAAACTTCCGAACCACAGCAGGAAACGAGGAATGTGTCGTTTATCGCAAAGATTAATGCTCGTGATTCAAAGGTTTTACCATTTAATAATGATTTTAATTAAGAGTCTAATGCTTTCTACTCTGGAAATGTGAAATAAAATGACAATAGAGATTTCATCGACTTCATCTTTTACACTTGAAGGCCACTCAAAATGTATTTTTGCTTACTCTAAGAGCAAGAAACAGGTGGATGGAGTAAAAGCTGTAGTTTCTTCGACGGGATTTAAAAGAACAAGTACAGTACGTGAAGCTTTAGGAATTCCATGGTTCTGGAATAAATTTGTGATCTGAACTTTTCTCTGATCTGAGTCAAGGGTGATGTACGGAATTAGTTTTGTGCCAAACCAAACATGAAAATGAACTCACAGGGGCGGGCTAACAGGCGATTCGCTGTTTATAATAACAACAATAATAATAAACAGTAATAACACTAAATAATAAATATTACATATAGAATATAGAAAAAGAACAACTTATTTTTAACATGTGCAAGATAGAGTTTTTTTCAGATAGAGTTCCTCACAGAAATGTTTTTGCTGTAAATTAAAGGCTTGTTCACGGACTGGAACTATTGTCATGGATTTATTCTCAGTCACTAAAGCAACACTTTAAACACAGACTCTTGATTTCCCAAAGACCCTCATGCTGCTGAGCTAAAGACACACTCCTCTCTTCCATCTCCCTCCACGAGATGATGATGCTTCACACAGACGATGAAGACACACCGAGGTGCTGCTGGGTTCCTGGAAAGCTCCATCTCCCCCTGAGCTCAGAACGTGTTTAATAGAGTCAACAGAAAGCTGTTCTGAAAAATAAAACCTTTTCTGGCTCTTTTGTTTTGCGACTTCGACATTTTCTGTGCGTCCAGAGGGAACGAGAACCCTCGATCAATCACAGATGAAAATGTCACATCCGAGGCTCGTCAACACCATCGGTTCTTAGATAAACACGGTGCCAGCTCTTTCCTCTGCAGCAGATATGCTTCACACGCCTCTGATGAGAAAATCATTATGAATGCGCCAAGAGTGGATCGTTCCATTAAATATTGCACTTTTAGAAGAAAAATCAACACTTTCGATAATAAAATGCACGATCAATACAGCGTCAGTAAATTGATTAAACATATCTTTTACATCAATACAAATAATTACTTTAAATAAATGCTGATCTTTTGGAAATGTGCCAATAAATCTATAAAAAGGTTAGCTCTGATGAGTTATTAAAGGATTTCTCCACTAAATAATGTGTTTTCTTGCATTTAAATCACTTTAAATGTCTCATACACTCACCGGCCACTTTATTAGGTACACCTTGCTACTACCAGGTTGGACCTCATTTGGCCTCAAAAGTGCCTCAATCATTCATGGCAGACACATCTGAGGAATGTTCCCCAAATCTCTGCCACGAAAGCAGTTCAGAAGGAAAAAGGGGATGGAGTCCAGTACTAGCAAGGTGTGCCTAATAAAATGGCCACAGAAGCTTCCAGTTTATCATTTCCCCCAACAAACCATTTAAGAGATCAAGCATCAAATGTTTTAAACGTCATTAAACTACCCTGGAAGAAGAAAGTAATAAAAAACAAATTGCGCAGATGATTTTTTATAGTAACTCTGGGAACCTGGCTGATGCTGTGCAGCTCCATCTGACGGAGATGCAGATAGAAAGACGGCAGACTCTCACGGTTTCTGAGAACAAACCTCTTTGAAGTCAAGGCTCAGATCATTGTTTAATCATTTTGCTTTTGCTTCACAGAACAAAAATACAGCTCCTTTTTTCTAAAAGCAGAAATAAATGTTTTGAATAAAGTACAAACCCTCAAAGGAAACCTGCCCATCAGGGTTTGACTGCTTTAAAGTAGAAGTATTAAAAATTATGTGCGTTTCTTTTTCGTGCTTTAAATATTTACCTGGTGCCTATAACTGTAATATTTGATCTAAATGAAGGAACCTCAGATTTCCTCTTTGTTTTTATCTCAGGAGCTGGAACCACGGAGGCGGGAGTATCTTCGTCTAAGTTGTGAACTAATCTTTTTAAAAGATGTAAAGCATGCCACGGTTCAGAGAGGAGCGAGGAAGCTTCCAGTGCATTCTGCTCATGAATATGTATGTATGCAAATGAGCTTTACACAATGCTAATACCCCGTCTCCAAAGATTCTTCTCGGATATCAGCACTTTGTCTTAAGTTTTCAGGCTGAAAAACAAAACCTTGTTACTTGAGCTCAAGTGGATTTCCTGGATTATGTTATGAAGAACGCAGGACCACTGAAGAAAAAGAAGGATAAGAAGAAGAAGAGGAGGCAGTGGAAGATGATGGAAAAATAAGTGGAAGAGGAGGAAGGAGAAGATTAAGAAGAAATAGAAGGTATAGCAAAGGGAGAACCAGGGAGAGTAGAGGGTCTGGACAAAGTGGAAAAGGTAAAAGAGAAAAAGAAAAAAGTAAAAGATGTAAATAAGAAAGAAAAGAAAAACACGAAGAGGGGGAAAATGAGAGAAAAAGGAAAGGATGGAATTAGAAGAGAAAGAAGATGACAAGTAAGTGAAAGATAACAATGACGTAGCAGAAAAGAAAAAGAAGAGATAATACATTAATATAACGAGGAGGAACAAGAAGGATTAATGAGGAAGGATACAGACGAAAGAAAAAAAGAAGAGGATGAAAATGAGAGAAAAGGGAAAAAAGATGAGCAAAAACCATAAGAAAAACTAGATGAAAACTAGGTGAAGAACATGAATGAGCAGAGGAAGAAAGAAAAGAAGAAACAGGATGAAAATAAGAAGAGAAGCAGTGGAAGGAAAGAGTAAAGAGAAGAGGGGAAAACAAAATGAGAGAGGTAGAAGAAGGAAGACTCTGAAACAGAAGTGGAAGCAATGGAACAAGCGGATTGATATGTGGTTGAAGGAAAAAGAAGAGGAGGAATGAGAGATGAAGAGGATAAGAAGAGGAGTGAAACTCTCTGTGAATAAACTGTAGATTCGGAGACAAACGCAGAAGAGCGAAGGTGATGAAAGAATTAAGATTCATGTTCTCTCCCACATCTCCCATCAGGCCTTGCACCAGCTCTAGTGCAGAGGAGGTGGCTGCTTCAGCTAATCAGCAGAGAAACTCCACACGGCACCTACTGTGACCTACTTTAGTGACGACGCTCGTCTAGGAAACATTTGGGGAGGATTTGTTAGTTTTTCAGAGCTGAACAAACACTTAATCCCCAAAGCGTCCAGAGCTTTCCTCCACCAAACTGTTCAGCACCAAGAGGACGGAGGGACAAGTGTAGAGTATTGTAGTATTGCAATGATGGATCCGTCAAAGACGAACATCTGGCAACCTGGAGCCCGGAGCAGTGTACCTCAGACTTACACACTGCTCCTTCAAAGAAGATGGAAATGTACATTTTTATCTTTGTTTCTAAACAAATCAAATGCATTCTGCTTGATTCTGTAAATAGAAAAGCTGACTGTAACGGAGTAATCCTTGATTTAAATTCAAGAAATTAATCTCCGGAAATCAGCAAATCCACCAGAGCCACCATTTTTCAAGATCATTCTTCAACTTCACTTGGATCAGAGGTTTATCCTCATGTCTGTGATGAACAAGAACACATCTAGAATCAAGACAAAATAGCAGTAGCATAGTTTATAATAAATAACATTTATTAAGGCCTAGTTTACCCAAAAGAAAAATCCAGTCATTAATTCCATTCCATGTGACTCTAGTGGTTCAACCGCTCACTCTGAAGCACGCGCTCTTCCTGTGCAAGTCCTTTCTTTCCTGTTCCTGTGACTTTCTTAGATTTTCACAAAATTCACGAGCAGCATCAAGGCTGCACCGGTACAGTCACAAGGGAAAAGCGAACAGAAATGATCTTTATGAGCACGAGGGTCTTTCTTCTGATTATCCTGAGCAAAGTGAGAAAAATTTAACCTGAAACTGAATTTACCTTAGGCTTGTTTCATAAGTTACATAATAGTGCCAGTAATAATGTAAAAAATAAAACTATTCAGTCATTCTCGAAGATAGCATTGTTAGCATTAGCTTAGCATAGATCATTGAATCCAATCAGACCGGTAGCATGTCAGTCCTGTGTTTGCACATTTACTCCAGATTTATTCCAGCCATCATCAAACCCTTAAAAAAATACATTTCATAAAGGAAATATAGAAACACTTGTGATCTACGCTAAGCTAAGCCAGATCCCGAGAGCCCAAACAGTGTCCAAACACTACCAGTTCAGAAACAAACTACCAGCCAGTAAAAAACCAGTTGTGTTTATTCACTCGATTATTTTTAGTGATTTAAAGCGAGGACACATTGAAAAGTTTCAGGCCTTTGTTTTGAATAATCAGAAGATCTACAAAAAAACTGAAGCAAAGAAGAATTAATGAACGAGCTTTCAACTTGAGGAAGACCGTACCTAGAGAAACCTGAGGTAGAAAACACAAGAGGTACAGCAGAAGAGGTCGAGGGCACTGCGAGGGTTGGATCCTCTGAATGGGGCGATTCAAACTATTGCACGATGGTTCGGGAACGCTGGGTTTGGGATCGACGACTGTTCCTCGCCCGTTCACAATAAACTGAAACGTCTGGAAGCCACGAGGTAAAGAAGGCGTTTCCAGCTGCGCGTCACGGCTAATGTCATATTGCTTACATCAGTTTTCATGATGTTGAACCAAAGGAAACAGCAGCAAGATTTCATCTCCTCAAAGTCTGCAGGAAGCGCAGGAGGACATTTCGAAATGGCACCTTGACATCAGGAAGACACAGCTGGGTCACATGACCACCAGGGTCACCTTCTCATCGCAGACTCGTCGAGGCATCCGATTGGCCCCAGACAAAGGCACTGGTTTAGGAAGAAACCTTCGGAACGCAGGACCATCATCTTTTATTCCCCATCTTTGGATGCCAGATCTTCACTCTCTTGTCACTGTTGGATTGAAGAAGAGGAGAAAGAGATGAGAGGTGGAGGAGATGCAGAAGGCTCAGAGTTCTATATCTGTGTCACTGCATCGAGGAGAAACCACAAACATAAAACACAGATCTCACAAACGAGCCTCGGTGTTCCCACCAATTAGAGGCTTTCAATGCATCCGGCCCAAAAATAACAGAAACCAAAAGAATCAAAAGCTTTCGGGGAGCAGCAGCACACGCATGCTCCCCTCCCGACACAGAGAAGCATGGCCTGATGTAAAACATATTTAACAATCGAACCTCATTTATCTGTGAACTAAACCTCACTCTGAAACCAAGAGAGTGCAGCCGCGGGTTTAGACGAGGTGAGTCATGGATGTAGACAGTACTGCACAGAGGCAAGGGAAACAATGAATTTATTTTCATCAAAGAACAAAAGTGAATCTGGAGGAACTCTGCTGGAGATCTTCTCTGCGGATGCAGCTTCTGTATTTTCTCGTAATCGACTCAAACATCACTTTCAGAGCTTTTCAATCACGTTGGTTGTGTGTTTGGGGTCATTGTCTTGCCTCTCTGATTGTTCTGCATGGTGGAGATGTTTCTGCCTGTATTTTCAGCAGTAATTTTGACTAAATTTCCAAATACATTCGTAAAAATCCCACCCCGGACATTCAAGGAACCTCCACCATGCTTCACTGCAGGCACGATACTGTACTGCTCTCCAGCCTTCGACAAACAAATCACATCATTTGGCAACAGCTTTGGCTTTTTGGCTGCAACTCTTCCATGATGACCACTTCAGACCAGATTTCTCCAGACAGTAGATCAGCTCTCCTGGGTCCCAGGGGTTACTCCCAGTTCTGAGCTGAAGTATCTGCTGGTCTTCTTTCTTTTTTGCCAGGGCACTATCTTGATGCGTCTTCCATCTGCTGCTAAGATCCTCGTTTCTTTCTCCCTCGTTGTCTAGGAGAGACCTTGTTGATGTAGAATAACTACCTTGTGTCTCCTTCCTGTGCTCAGTCATCAGAAGAAGGAACGGTCTTTCTCAATCTCACCCTGGTAGCAGAGTTTGTCTGTTTCTAGTCCAGTTTTAAGCTTCCTACAGACCTGTTTCTGTCTCAGTTTATGACTGATGATTTCAATGCTAAAAGGACCCATCTCTGTGGGTGGAAAAGAACCCATGAGTGTAACTAGTAACAGTTACTCATGTGACTAACCGAGACATCAACAACAAACAAGATCATCACAGAAATGTCCAGAGGAAATTAAAATCATCAACTCCATAAAATCAGGATACGAGTTAAAAAACCCCGTATGATTTCCACATTTGTCTCTCTCTCAGTTTCAGCACCAGTGAAATCATTGAGCTTTTCTTTGTGGAACTGTGCTACTGGTCTGATTGGATTCAGTGATCTATGCTAAGCTACGCTAACACATCTAGAGAATGGCTGAATATTTTCCAAAAGTGGTAATACATTTTAACTCTTGGGGGAGGGGTATATTTTGAATCTTCAGAAGAAGTGTCCAAAAGAAGATTGAGATCAGAAGATTCGTAATATTTCGGTCTTCATCACCACCAGCGATTATTAAACCCGTCTCAGATTGGCCGCCTGCTCCTCTGCTCTGCGTTCAATTAAAGCACCCAGAGTTTTACTGCTCGCAGAAAGCTGAGCGCTCTAGTGCGCATCGAGACGAGGTTTTAAGGATGTTTGCAGCCTAATTAGCGCCAATCCTCGACTGAACCGAGAGGAGAGAGGAACTTCTGCTGCAGCAAAGTCTGAAAAAGAATCTGAAATAAAAAGCTTGGGGAAAGCGAGCTGGAAATAGACGACACTGACAGTTCTTTCTCTCTCCGTCAGCTGCACATCAATCTCTATCTGGCAACCTGGAGCTGACAGGGTTGAGCTGTGGAGCTCTCTCTCGCTCCGGGTCTCTTTAACCCTCAGGAGGTGCCAGGGGTTCCTCAGCAGATGGAATCCTCTCACAAACTGACCGATGTCACCGTTACGAGGTTTATTTAAGCGTTGTTCACTTCCCACTGCCCCGCCCCATTTCTTCTTGTGAACACAGAAAAAACTATTCTGAACGTTCACCAAACACAGAAATGACTGATACTTTCATTTTTAAGGATTAAAGTCTGGAGACAGATCCAGACACTTTTTTGCAGCTGCATTGTTGCTTCGGCAGCATGTTTGGAGTCATTGTCCCGCTTGGATAGCCATCAAAAAACACTTTCAATTTCACAATCTCATTCATGATTTATTTTAACAAAATCAACCTTCTTGTGCCTTAGACTGTCTGGGTATCGTACGCTAATAAGCTAATTGTATGCACACAACAGAGTGGGAGTCTCTCTAAACTCAAACTAGCGGAAAAACATGTGGTTTTGGCTTGATTTTTAGGGGATCTATCTGGAATTGACCAAAACCAGGTTCAAGTATAACTTACTTCCGGAGGGATTTATGTTGGAGCCTGATTTTTCCGTAAGTATAAGAATAACTTCTGTTTTTCTTCTTCTCAAAGGAATACTCCATTTTATTGACGTGAGCTTGTAATAAAGCAGAGTTTCACCCTTTTGTAAACCATTCAATCTTCATCCAGGTCAGGAGATAGCATTGTTAGCTTAGCATATCTCATTGACTCCAATCAGACCAGTAGCATTCTAGGGGAACAACAGGAGTTACATCTGTTGTAGGTTGAGCAGAATGTTGAGGCTTTCTAGGCTGATATTGTTAGGAACTAAACTGGTGGAGGATATGACACAGTGAGATAACTTCCTGTGACCCGGAGTAATTGTCATCGTATCAAAGTTGCAGCAGACTTGACTTTTATTATTTGAAAGAAAATGTTTGTTGGTAGTGAGGCGGCTCTTTGTATTCCTGCTTCAGCAACGTTCTTTGATTATTACGCCGAAATATATAAACTCTCATTAACTGCTGGTTTTACTAAAAGGATTATCTTTAATTGAGGAAAATATGCTACAAATATGGAAACACAGGAGTGACATGCAACCGGTCTAACTGGATTCAATGATCTATGCTAAGCTAATGCTAACAGTGCTATCTCCAGATCTGGAGAGTGGCTGAATAATAATAATAAATAAATAAAACCCAGTAGAAATAACCTCAGTGGGGGATGAAGAATTAGCCTGTATCAAAAAAGTGCATTTATCAAAAAAATAGGTAAATATTTTTCTTATATTTGGTGTGAAAAATAATCAATATATGTGAATATCTCCTTTCAAAAACCCTTTTCAAACTTGCATTTTGGAAGGTTATGTTGGTGGTTTGAGCTTATATTTGTAACGTGTGTATTCCCCGACACGACAGAGATGCCTGCTGTGTGCTGTTATAAACAACTGGCAGGAAACATTTACTTTTGTGTGGAATCATTCAATCAAAGCTCTGCAGAGTGTCGAGAGCTTTTAAAAACTGGGAAAGGTCTGCGTGGGGGGGGTATACTTAGCATCAAAGTATAAAAACCTCAACAATCTGACTAAAGAAAATTCAATATAAGGAGAGTAAAAGGTGAGGAGGGAGAAGAACAAGCAAAACACGAGTCGAGAGAAGAGCAAGCAGAGAGGAGAGACCCGTACCAGAGGGAGCAGGGTTAGGAGAGCGTTAGGAGAGGGAGGATCATGGGAGGCTAGTTGCCCGACCCTTGATGGCCAGGAGCCGCCGGGGCAAACAATGCTCCACGGAACTCCACAGCTTCACCCGACAGTCGCTGAGAGAGAGAGAGAGAGAGAGCAGGAGAGAAAGACGCATTAGAATCACCCAATGCCACAAGATCTGAAGAAAAGCAGGTCTTCAAACACATCGGTCCGAGGGAAGACCTTCTACTGTCTGGAAAACTGGAGAGTGAAAAGAGTCGAGGACCCCAGAGCGCTAGAGCTGAGATAAAACACTGGAGAGCGGTGAATAATCGAAACGTTTCCCTCAGACCCCGACTTACAGTTCAGGAGAAAACACAAGCGTTTGCAACAAGGTTATTCTCGCAGAAGAGGTTCCTCTTTCGCTCAGTGACTGGCAAGTTTTCATCCAAAAGAAGCCAATGGAAACCAACCTGGAACTGCACAAGCTGCTTCCTGTCGGAGCTCTTACCTGGAGGCAGTAAAGATCTGTCTGGAGTTGGCACAGAGGGCGTTGATGGGGCTGTCGTGACCCTTGATCTCGCCGATCGGGCTGAAGTTGTCCATGTTCCACAGCTTCATCATTCCCCCGCGGCAGGCGCTGAGGAGCATGGGTCGCCCGGGGACCAGCGCCAGGGCACACACCCAGTCCTTGTGCGCATTTGGGATTTGCTGCAGAGGAAGAAACGAGATTTGAGTTCACAGCAACCTCAGAGCGACAGCATGAAGAGAAGCACAGCGTCTCCGGCAGATGCACCCGGTCTGTCCAGGCGAACGATAATGAAATAGAAGAATATCATGAAGATGACGAAGAAGAGCATAAAGAGAAAGAAAAGATGAAGAGGAAGAAGGAGAAGAAGAGAAACAAGAGGACGAAGACAAGGATGAGGAGAAAGTAGAGGAAGAAAAGATGAAGACACAGGAAAAAGAAGAAAATGAAGATGAATAGAAAGAAGAGAAAGAAAACAAGGATGAAGAGAAAAAAAGAGGCCAAAAAAAGATGAAGAGAAAGAAAATATGAAGAAGACAAAGAGGAAGAAGGAGAAAAAGATGAGAAAGAAGATGAAGGCAAAGACGAAGAAGACAAGGATAAAGAGAAAGTAGAGGAAGAAATGATGAAGAAGACTAAGAGGAAGATGAATAGAAAGAAGAGAAAGAATAGAAAGATTTTGGTGTAATTTAGCACCTGTGAGGAACTGTGGTTCCCGTCTCCTACTCTAGCTATAAATCCATTTCACACAGAGGAGGAGATCAGGTTCAGGTTTGCATCTTTAGAGCTGATCTCAGATCAGAGTTCAGGAGCAGAAAATCTTTTAATATTTACACGATTCAAGCGAAATACCTGAGGATACGGTTCACATTCGAGCATCCAGCACAACGACCCTCTGAGAGAATCACCATGACGATGAGAAAGAGGTGATTATAAAATACATAATTCATATCTATACATCCTTCTCAGGTAGGAGGCTCATTTACACCTCGTCTCGTCTCGTAACAATCTTCCATCATTTTTGACCTTTCGGCTCCGGATGATGAGGCTCTTAGCTGCGTGTTCTTGTTTTGTTTTAATCAGGAGGAGAAACCATTCCAATCAAACGTGTTTCCTGGCATCAAGCAGAGGAGGAATCGAGGTTGCTCGCCTCTATCCACACGGACACAACAGGGAAACACTGAGCTACTGGGTGTGATTTACACTAGATCGACAGATGCTCATCTGTGATTGGCTGAACCAGTTTACCTGAATCAGTTCCTGCTGCCCCAGATCCCATTTCTTGATGCCGTTGTCACGGGAACCGCTGAAAAGCACATTTCCGTGTACGACGAGGCACTCGATCCCATCGTAATGCGGAGGCTCGAAGTTGTGCGCCGGTCCAACGTTGCCCTGAGCTGCCTCCGCTACATCGAAAATCTGTAATGAAGCCGCCGAGAACGTAGAAATAAAACTTCTCTCAACGGAGAAATGAAACATCAAACCTTTACAAGTGTTTGTATTATTAGTGTTTGTGTCAATCCTCAAATAAAATACTAGCGCTCAGCAAGTTTCAGTGAAAAATCATTGGACCAAGAACAGAACCCTGTGGGACACCAGAAGTGACCAGAGGTTTGAGAACGGATGAGAATAAGTGAAACCATTGGAGGACGGTGGCAGAGGACTCTGATAAATGTGAGGGTGATGGTGTCGAATACTGCCATGAGGTTGAAGAGTACCAGGATGTAATGAAGCCCAGCCTCGGCACAACTAATAAATTCAATTTACGGTCGAGACATGGAATTTTTATTTAGTTTTACTCGTAGTCTTTTGAGGAAAAGTACATTTTACTTTTATTTCTTTTGAGTTTTATTTGGTTATCATATCGTTGAGGAAAACTACGGCGGAACCTTTTGGTAAACACTGGTTGGCACCCCTGAAGTATGTAGTGAAAACAGAATGAGACCAGAAGAAACAAACACGGTCCCTGCAGATATTTAACCCGGAGGTTCTGTGATGGTTTAGGGGTGTTTTGCCTGTGTGCCAGGCGTCATGAAATCTAAGGATCACCAACAGGTTGGTGGCACTGTGTTAGAAAGATAGGTCTCCCCAAACACACATTTGGGTCATGTTTTAATATTTTTGTTCACCAAAACAATCACTTTTAGTCGACTAAAGCTGCTTCAATGATATAAACAACACTTTGGACATGCTTTGAAGCTAATTATGCATGTTTTTTTGTTCATAAAACATGTGATATGATAAAGATAATCCTTTTTATGTAGCTGATTCACTGATGAACAGTGATGGGGGGTGCAGGGCATTTGAGGATTTTGTGGACGTACTGTCAGAAATCGTGGCTCTTGCAGCAGGACAATGACCCCAAACACACAGTAAAAAGCACATCGGAGTGATGGAGAGTTGTGGAGGGGGCAGCGATGAGCTCAGTTTTGTGTTTGTGATAAATTAGCTTTTTTCTTCTCTTTTTATTTATCATTTTTTTCAATACACACAAAGCTCCATCGCGCTCACCTTGACGTAATGATCCTTGGATCCTGTAATGACCTGATCTCTGCCTCCACCCGAGTAGCCCACGGTCAGGCACATGACGGAGCCGATGTGTCCCGTGAGCTTCCCTGAGGCCTGCATCCTGCAAACAAACACCTGGACATCGAGCTTGTGCCGAGCAACAGAGAGATGAAGGAGGTTTGGGGTGACTGACACACCTGCCGAGATCCCACGTGCGGACTGTGTTTCCCGCTGCGGCGTAGAGCGCTGATCCGGAGGGGTTGAGGGCGATCTGGTTAATCTGCTGCTCACCCTGAGCTGTAGTGATGGTGCGGGTGGTGGTACCGGCACAAGCATCACCTGACACCACCTGTCCCGATGACCTGGAGAGCGATGCACAGATTCTTACTGTGTGACGTCACACACCCAACCCTCCACCTTTCCTCCATGTTCGCTTTGTTTATTGATATGATGAGTTCGGATTTAAATGTAGACATTCACTGGATCAAAGGGGGCCAAAATGGATAAAGAGAAAATAGGGAGTGGCCAAGACCTCACTTCCTGTTTCAGATGACAGTTTTTTTTTTCTCTTATCCGGGTCACGGCACCAAAATAACCCTTTTTGTTCTATAAACTTTATAAAGTGCACTGAATTACACCTAAATTAAAGTTGAATGGAGGGTGGTATGTTGTGTTTTACACTTATTAATAATAATCTTTTCAGCACTACTTCCATTGGGGTCGTAACGACGTACTCATCCGGGTCACGGCACCAACCAAGCTCTTAGTTCTTCAAACTAGGAGGAAAACGGTATGTACAACCTTTATCAAACCATACCATAAAGATACTCACGTGAATGTTCGAACACACTTGGCCGAATCCCGAATGTCCCAAACTTTGATGAATGAGGTGGAAACTGTGAAAACTAGATTGGAGCGACTGCAGTATTTGACCGACACTACGTTGTTCGGGTGGCCTCTCAAAGTCACGATTTCCTGTCCCGTGTCCAGGTTCCACATCTTGCACGTCCGGTCTGTTGAAAAGACACATTTGAATTCTCAAAATAAGAAAAGGAGGATGAAGTGTGAAAACACCAGTCGGCTGAATGAGAACTGGATTTTTTAGTGTATTAGTAATTAGAGAAAAATGGACCAGTAAAGGATGCACTCATCAAAAAAGAACCAGAACAGGTAAAGGAGGCATGTGAGGTACCTTTAGAGCCGGTGAAAAGCAGCTCATCTGTGGCATCCAGGCAGAGCACAGGTTTGGTGTGTCCCTCGGCCATCGCCACGCACTGCAGAGGGGCCGTCCTCCCCCCCTTGACCCCACCCGTGGGAGTGATCACACCCCTGCACAAAGACAAGCTCCATTTTAAACATTGGTGGCGGAGTGAGGAAGTGTGTGAGGTTGCTTTCTGAGAGCGTGGGAGGATAGGAAGATGTGGCAACAAAGCTTGTCTGTGTTCAGACGAAACATGCGCCATCTGTTTCATCAAGGCAGACGCAGAAAAGTGTATTCCTGAACATAAGTGTGAGGAGGATAAAACAAGCAGAATACGTCGATCTCTGTGGCTTTTAATGAGGCAAACCATCGAATACTGAGATGGCATTACTGGTTAAATGAAATTATGATCTGGGAATTGTGACGCTTGTATTTTAATGGCTAAAGTTTATTTTGTATTACTGTAAACAAGCATCCTCACAGAGGCTGACCTCACCGTGCTGCAGCACACCGGGCCTTAGCCAAACACTACTCTACTGAGAGCAGAAGAACAGCCAATGGAAACTTGAAAGAGGACTTTGTGAGTGAAGCCGAGCTTTCTACGAGATCCAGAAGCCTTATATCTGTGTTTCAAAGCTGCTCGGCTGGTCACTGCTGACGCTGCAGGACGCTCAGAAAAAGGATCTATTTTGAGGCATCAACGGATCTGCTCTGGTGTGCAAAAAGTCACAAAAAGAAAGTATTTTATAAACATGAAGATAATTCTAGTTCAGAATGAATTTAAAGAGGTAATTGTGACTTCTCTTGTGCTGAATATATAATCACATCTAAAATATATATATATACCGGTATGTGTATTATGGAAAAACAGTGGCAGAATTGGTGCCGTGACCCGGATGTGTCTGATTTTAGATTAGTTTTGACCTTATTGTAAACAAACACAAGGCAGGATTATAAGTGTGAGATATATGTGAAAATATATGTGTATATGTTGATATAAAACATTTCATGTACATATATATTTTTTCATTTCTACATATGAGCTCGGTTGTGTAGGATTCCTGATCCTGATGTTTTCCTCCCATTCGTCCCCCCTCTCTTTCTCTTTAGCTTCACTGTCCTATCAGAAAAATCAATAATACAAGCACCTCATCTTTAAAATTAAACCATTTCTTCCTATGTGACATTGACAAAGTATCTACTAAAGCCAAATGTGCCGGGGGACACTCCGCAGCACGGGTCTTTACACATATTTAAATCGAGGATAATTGTTTAAAGGGTTCTTGTCTGCAGACAAGCAGCACTTCTGACGGAAAGGTTTCCCAAAGGCTTCAAATCTATTCTGCACCAGTATAAAACCCAGTGCACCCTGTCAATCATCGAGGCTGCAGAGAGACAATGGTGATCCCAGAACATTTGCTCTCCATCACACGATGTCAGGGTTTTGTGCCGGGTCTGATGTCTACAAGACTTGGCTTCCCCATCACACGACACCTGACACGGGCTTTCAAATCACATCAGGAAGCAGACAATCTTTTGCCTTGGAAGCCGTCCACCAGCTCGGTTTCCTCCAACAATAGCACAGACATCCTGGTGCTCCACTGAAACCGCAATCTCCACACACATCGCAGCAGCACCAGAGATCCCACTGGAGGTGGATGTAATGTTTACTGACAGCTGGCAAAGCGAATCTCTGGTCAGATTTGTGATGGACCGCAGCCATGGGCTAAAGGAGGGTGCGTATCGCAGGAGAGATGTGCTAAATACACACGCTGCTTTGATGGAGAGGGGGATTCGTCTAAAAACTGCTCCTCAACTTCAGGAAATAAGGCTTGGAAAGTGACTGCGGGGCTGATCTCTGGTCAGATGTGTACGGACCACCCTTCTCCTCCTTTCTTCAGCTGAAAGGTATAGGCCATCAGTCAGAAGAAACAACAATTTCAACTAAACTAAAAATTGCTTTTGGAAAAATCGCCTCTCGTTTGTGTCAATTCGTCCCAAGGGAGCATTGAAACGCCAGTGGTAGCCGCCAATTAGCCCACAAACATCGGCAACCTGGCAAAGCTAAACAAGCCTTCCCTACACTAAAAAATAATGAGGCTCTTCCCCTTTTAGGCTGACAGCGTTCCCGAGCAGCTTCGGAAAGCTCATCCCTGCGGCCGAGCGAGGCGGAAATGAAGCAGGAGTTCGGGATGAAGGAAATTGGTCTCCAGTGGGCTCCGTCCGGCTTGTGAAGTCCTAATGATGCTGGAGCCGTCAAAGCTTCAGAGCAGGAGCGGTGGCACAGAGGTGACAAGAGGAAGGCTGATTAAAGAGGAAACTGGGACATCCCGGCTCTCTGAGGATGGAGGGAATGCGAGGCACATTTGTGCTCTCTAAAGTGCCGGGAACTCTAGGGAGCTCCGGTGCACGGGAGCTGATGGTGATCGGGTTGCAGGTCAACATTGTGTGAGACGAGGAGCTAATGCTTGTGTGAACATTAAATACTCAACACAGAGTACCACTAACAAAGTGGCAAAATCTGTTTCAGAAGAGGCTTCTGTCTGGCAGCTCCGAGTAGTGGAGTCCTGCATTGATCGTTTCTCCTTCAGCTTCATGGTCTCCACCCTGGCTACCGTTCTCCTTTAATTTTTCATTTTAGATGGACTTAGGATAGATCTGAACTTTTCACAGATGATGAGGCACCGTGGTCCTCGAGACCTTCAAAGCAGAAGAAAAGCTTCTGTACCTTCCCCAGATTTGTACTCACATCCATCCGGGTCACGGCACCAACAGAACCATTACAATACTTCAGTTTGGATTTAGAAAACAAGAGTTCTCCTATTTACTCCAGTATGCACCCCCTTTTCCTTTTCGTTGTAGATGTCATAACCCTGAGCATATCTCCACTTCTTCCTTCTCTAAACTGAATTCCCATCAGGGTCACGGCACCAACACAACCCTTGCAACACTTGAGTTGATTGCATTAAGAAAACAAGAGTTTGGTAATGTGCCCCAGTCTGTACACACTTTCAAAGCAGTAGAAAATACATCCCCAGCGAAAACAGGAAGCACCTGAGGTCAATTGTCAGCTTAATGGGAAAGGTTCTGAACCGTTATCCCAGAAATGTCACAAAAAGCCTTTTTCATGTTATGACTGGAGTATTGAGTCAGCCTGGTGTTTGGTGCTTGCCAGAGAAAACAAGCTGTGAAAAAAATAGACGTAATTCCTTTTAAAAAAACTGGCAAACATGAAATCTCACTAATTAATTCTCCCTCATGTTGCAAACCAAAGAGCTCTGTTCAAGCTGCACGGTGGGCACTGGCGATGTTTCTCTACACCCCTGTTAATAATCACCAGTGACTTTTTACATCATGCAGTTTTATTTTTTTGCTTAGTAAAAAAATAAAAAAATTAAAAGAATAAAAAACAATTCTCACAATACAACGTCACGCCATGCTGTGCTTTGAACACTGCTGCTAAACCCCACACAGACACACGACGTTCTGCAGACGAGTCTCAACATGCAAGTCCTAAAAAAAGAGGAACTGGTGCCCAAAATTAAAACTTCACACCAATCAAACGCAGCAAAAACAAAGACTGAAGACAGCCCATGCAGCACATCCCCGTGAGGAGCCAGACTGTGTTTCTAGAGCACAGAAATCATGTGGAGTGGAGGGATCCCAGCGCCGCTCCTCCAAGTCCTCTCAGTAAGAAGAGAAGCCTGCGGAGATCAGGATACGGAGGATAAATGCAGAGGGGAGCTGTTCTGAATGAACCTTATCGGAAGGGATTTCGAGCAGACCGCCGTGGTTCAGAGGAGGAAAGCCATCCCTGCTGACTCACGAAGCTTCACCGAGAGCTGTGTGTATTGAAAGTGCATCTGTAACAGGATTTCAGACTCCGGTTACGCTCCGGGGCACTGGGGGAAGTTAATCGTGCTGATTGGTTTCACTGGGAAGCTGTTCATTGACTCACACGGAGAACAAGTTCTCGTCTCGCGCTTTGAGCTTTCTCTTCAGAAGAACATGCCAAAGTATCAAGAACTTCTGGATTTTGATCATCCTAAATGGTGGATTTGTATTTTAAAAAATTTAATTTAAAATATGAAAATATTTTGTTTTATATCTGTACTTATTTATTTAATTACTTTAATGTTGAATATTAACATTATCTCAGTTTAATGTTTTTTTTATTTAATTAAAGTTATTAAATTTTATAAATTTACAACTTAAACTTTACATTATTTTGTAAAATTTTAACAAAAAAATTTCAGTTTTACAGTATTAAACTTTGTACATCTTAAAAGATAAAATTTTATTACATTTTTTCCTTGTATTTTAACCTAAGTGGTAGCATTTTTAAAGTAATTTTAATTAAACATTTTTTTTACTTACATTATTTAACTTTTTTTTACGATGTTTTCATTATTTTTTTGAAATATTTTTCTATTTCAATTTACAATTTTATTTATAATATTTTAGTGGATAATTAATGTTAAGAAGCAAATGTACTTTTCCAGATTGGGACAAAATGTGGCTTTAAGCCAAATGCACTGAAAACTCAAGTGAGCGAAACATTTGGCTTCACCAGACCTTTCATCCACCAACACAAAACCAATGTTTCGTAAGAGCTCAGCAGCACCCAATCAATCTATTGATCCAGTTTCATAGACTGACATTTTCAGCAACCAGAACTTCTTTTCCAAATTCTTTTCCTTCCTCTGAATCTAGCAAATCGTTAAAAAGCTTTTCAAACAAGACCATCCACAAGGTTCATTCATCTCACGGAAGGAAAGGGTAGACGCATGCACACGCTCATGCCAAGATACACAGGAAACATGCTGGGTGACAGGAAACAGAACCACAGACAGAGATCTCTACCTGAGCACCTCCGAGAGAGAGGAGTCGCTGTCGTCCGACCTACGGGGCAGAACAGCAGTTGGGTTAGGGGGAGCTGGGAGGAAGTAGAAACCAGACAAAAGAGAGAGAAACACAGAGAAAGAGCAGGAAGGGCGGAGTCTTACAGGGAGCAGGCAGGGGGGCGGAGCTTGGAGAAAAAGGGATGGGTTAGGAGGTCACAGGTGAAAAGGTCACAATCTGAAAGAAAGACGTTAATTCCAGCCCGAGGAATTTCTTTTTTAACCCTTTAAGATCTGCACCCAGAGCGACGACGCCACAACGCACCTCTACATTTTATCATGAGTTCTTTTAAGACCAAAAGGAACCAAAACGCTAGTTTTTATGTGGTTTTCCAGAAATGCTACAAAAAAAGTCTTTAAAAAATAATTAGCTTCCATTTTATTGAAGAAAAAAAGTATGTGAACCCCCTACAACTCATTTAATTTAAGAACACTCCTATCCTCCACTCATTACCTTGACTTGTGAACCCATTTAATCTCATTGCTGAAAAAAAACCCACACTACATCTACAACTCAATGACACCAGGGACAAACCTGGAGACCTGGATGGACCACCGCACTGAGGGGATTGTTTCTCAGCCACAACCTCCATCCCTCAGTAGGTGCATTGGAAAAGGGACATTGCTGAGCCTTCCAGCAGGACAATGACCACAAACACAACACCAGCACAACTAAGTAACGGCTCCACGGGAAACTTTTCAAGTTCCTGGAGTTGCTTCACCAGATCTGAGCCCAACTGAAGATCTCTGGAGCGAGAGAAACTCGATGTTGAATTGCTGGAACATGCTGAAGAACTACAGAAAAGCATGATTCTATTGAATGAAATACTGGTTTCAAGCAATAACATTTAAATGTGGGATTTATTTTAGGGAATAGCATGAGAAATTGGGACATTTTGTCTTTGACAGATGCCTTAATAAAGCAAAGGGCTTTAGAAATGTGTTAAATATAAGCAAATGAAGGAGTGGCCCTCTCCAGACCAGTGCTCTGATTTCCCTGCTCAAACCCTTCGTGCACCTCCTGCTCTCATAACAGATGCTTAACATCTCGATTCATGGATCAGAGGAGTTTTTATTGAGACAATCAAAGAGGCAGGCATCATCGGCGGCCGTTTCCTCCTGTTGAGATTGAAACGACCGTATAGCGCTCGAGGCGAAATGATTCCCGCCGTTCGGAGACCATCTCTGAGCACATTGGCTCCGAGGGCCGCACGCTGCTCGCATTACGCTAAGTGCTATTATGCAGATGTCCAGAGAGCAACATACTAATAGCTCATCAAGAGAAACATCTCATGAATTGCTCAGATGGACACGACGTGGACTTCGATTTGTTTGGGGAGGTAGAACACATCACAATAGATAATAAAGTCCCTTACATGCAAAACCTGGTTCTCGTGATTATTCGGCAGTGCACACATTAAAAAAAGAATAGCAGATACAAGGCCAAGCTTTAAGAAAGAAAACACCAGTGGGGGTCGAACCTGGTGTACTAATCAAAATTAAAGCTGCAAGCAGCGATCAAAGGGTTCTCACGCCTCGGTGGCCATTTTGTTGCACAGTGACCAATCATTATTTAGGACAAAACAATTTAAATAACGAAAACCACATCATAAAGTGCCAGAAGGTGGCGCCTAGAATGAGTTCCAATATTTGTATGCCACATATCAGTAAAAGAAGTACCGCATCAATGTTAAACACTGTATTTCCTGAAACCTCCTGGTGGCGCTATAACCCAAAAGTGTACAGTGTAGTGGTGTTGGATTTCGATTTCGAAAGCAGCAGTGTGCACAAAGTTTAGCTTGGAATTTCATTTGCCTACGAAAAACTGTTGCAATAATTTACATTTTCAGGAATATTACATTTTGACCCTTAGGTGGCGCTGTTGGCAGCTGCTGATTTGTTTGGTCCCTGATACCGGTTGGATCATCAAGGATGGAAGGTCTGAGGGTAAGAAATGGTACGAGCGGAATGCGAAAAAGTTGGTTTTCTCCCCAATTCAAGATGGCGGACAGGAAGATCCATTGGTTACAGTAAAACTGTTTCCCATACAGAAAAATGTAAAAATAAAAATCAAGAGCAGATATTTGATCCTCTGCTAAAGCAAGCGTGAACATTTATCAAAGAAAAGCGTGTCGTCTAGCACAAAAGAGTGCTGGAAGAACTCCTTGTTATATTTATTAACTGGAAAGTGATGAGCACAGAATTAAAAGCAAAATAATAATTCCATCTCAAAGCTCCTGTTTGTTTCCAGCTGAACTATTGACTCGACGAGGGAATCACGAGGCTCGGGAGATTTCTCATTCAGATCAGGAGGAAACGCGTGTGATGAGATCGTCGCCTCCGTTGATAAGGGTCAAGCCCACCAAACATCTGCAAATTGAATGTCTACGTGTCGCGCTCTTCAATGGAATCTTCCTCTACAGCAAGATCCCACTGTTCCCAATCTGCCCAGAGCTGCATAATCTGTGGAGATCTCTAAAGCTTTGTGATATTCATCACGTGCAATAATCTTCTGTTTGATTTTATTGAGATTTAATCTGGTCAGTGCGTGTGATGAGAAACGGGACGGAGCATAATCACATTCAGGGCTTGAAAAAAAAAAAGCTGAATTATTATTATAACAATTAATTATAAATCAATGTAAGATGCTTCGGATAAAACCCTCTGTATTGTAAACTTGTTTTGACAATATTTGCAACAACAAAAGGGTTCATTTTCAAAGTTTTAGGACATTTTGTCACTTCCTGTTTTAAAAGGACACTTACATTGCAGTATTTATCAATCATTCATCCCACTTCACGGGGTCACGGGGGTCTACCGGTGCACATCTCCAGCGCACATCGGGTGAGAGGCGGGGGTACACCCTGGATAGGGCAACATTCACTCACACATTCACACCTAAGGATAATTTAGATTATTCTATTAACCTAAGCGCATGTTTTTGGGATTGTGGGGGAAATTCTGTGAATTTGTACCTTATTTCACTACCACAGTACATACAGCTGTTTGACTGTGCTCCAACTGTTGACACTGATCACCAGAGGCAAAAACCATCTCCATCTCACAAAAGTGAATTAAGCTGAAAAGAGAAATTGAGCAGTTTTTCACGCATGCCTCAGTTTCTGCAAACCCCCATCCCCTCCATCTAATTAATTCACAACTGACCACATTCATTTTCCCGGGGGTTTTTGTCAACATTATCACCTGCTGCGTCACAGTGAATGAATGCAAACCACCGCTCTTCCTTCACCTCGTGTCCGGTTGATTGAACCTTTACCGAAGCACAGGTTTAAACGAAGCATTCGAGTAAAGCAGTGTTTTATTCCTTAAGAAACCATTAAATACATGTCCTTTTAATCCAGTGAGATCATTAGCAATCGATCGGAACGGTGTCCCCCATCGCCTTGTGTTCCCCTCACACTCTGCCTCAAACAAACGCTCAGAAAAACACTGCAGTGAAGAGTAATATTCAAGGGGTTGGAGAAATAATGAGATAAACCCCTGACAGCTGCATCAAGTGACCAATTTAGCTCTCGATGGCAATATCAGGCCCTGCTGATTCAATTATAAAAGAGAAGAGCAAACAGAAGCTTCTCCGGCATCTCCAGAGCTGGGAATAATTGGTTATCCCTCACTAATGTGCCCACTCGAGGTGCTCAAATGAGCCGGAGAAACTTCCACAGCCGGCAGCACTGAAGCACTCGAGGAGCACAAGATCAAATCCGAGTTTCACCTTCAAAGCTCACCCCCAACCCCGAAACCCAGACGCTGCCAAGACCTGGTGGTACATCGGGCAGCGAGGCACATGCTGAGGAAGGGCGATCATTTCCTGACCCACGCCCCACATTCACTTCCAAAGACAGAGGAAGAAAAAACGCTGGGAATTTATTTCAAGATTTCTTTCGTGGCGCTTGCAGGAAATGCAGAAATACACAGACAGATATTATACAGAGGAGCCCAACTGTTTCGTTAAAAGATTTTTTGTCCAGCTCCATTTGTTTCTAAAGAAATCCTGCCCCCTGGCGGCATGTTGATGTATTGCAGGGGACAAAAACAAATAAAAATGTGGTCATTTAGAAGTAGTTTTGAGTAATCAAACCCCTCCAGATGGTTTCATCTCGATGTGTGTTGGTGTGGAGCTCACTTGTCGAGCGCCGAGCCCTGGCTCTGGTGGCTGGTCAAACGGGAAAACACGTTTCGGTCGTTCCGCAGCCGGAGCGGAGGAGAAGGAGGAGGAGTGTAACCCACGTCTGGACTTCTGCATTCAACAAACATCAGAATAAAACTCAGTGAGGAGCAAGCGGGACACTTGAGGTTCGGGTTACAAACAGCGAAAGATACTCTATAGACAGCAGCAGGAGGAATGGCTAAAGTTTTTTCTGATGTTTGCTCGTGCTAGCGCCATTTCCATTGCCATCATCACACTACATAACATATACGACTGACAAAAACCAACCGGCAAATCGGATGCTACGGTAAACAGTCAGGTTACTATGGAGGGGTTAGTGACATAATAGAATGTTCCCTTTTTTAAAACCATCCCATATATAAAGCAACCCCCGTGTCTCAACGATTTCCCAAAGCTGAGATATAGTTCTAAGAGTTTGGTTGCTAGGGTACACAGTTTGGTTGCTATGGAGTAGTCCGTGATACACAAAAATGTAAGTTGTTGCTGTGACAACCATAACCATCCCCCAATTCTCTACAATGTTTACTCTCATTAAGTCTCAAAGGCCATTATTTATCAATGGTGACCTTTGACCTCACCTAGAGCTTAGGGTTCAAATACTTTTGAACAATTTATTGTACTTTCTTAAACAGATTGATAACCTCGAAATCTTTGGTGAGTTGGAAGAGTCTACAATTTTCTCAGTTTGTTGTCGGTCTTTAGATCTGCTGGGCGCACTATTAGCATTAGCTTAGCATAGATCATTAAATCCAATGAGACCAGTAGCGACCCACAAAACTACAGAAACTCTGAGTGTAGAACAACACTAAATGGCCAACAAGAAAGTGCTGCAAGACATTTGTCCAGATTAAACCATTTCCTGTCTAAAATTACATTCGGAGAGCTATTTTCTCAGCTCTTCGAGGTTGAGGTTACGAAGTGTAATAATCAAGGAACTTTGCAGGTGAAAAGTGGTTTTCATGCATCACCTGTACAGCGGCCCTCGATCGTACGACTGTCTCCTGGTCAGAGGGGACGTCTCAGGGCCTCTGGATTGCCTCGGGCTGAGGAACACAAACGTTCACCGATGGAATATAAAGCACTGATCAGACGGAGCAAGAGCAGGGGATTGCACTCACAAAGTGTGTCCTCGGATCGGGAGGCTGATGGTTCGAGACACCAGCTCCCTGGAGTAGGACTCTCGCAGGAACAGCCCGTTCTCGTGGATCTCGGACAGAGACGCCAGGGATTTGGTGATGTTTTTAGAGCTCAGATCTAAAACTGGACCCAAAAACTCTGCGGAAACCGCCTTCATCTGAACCGAGAGCCGAGGCTCGACCTGAGGAAGGATTTCAGAGGTAGACCACGCTGACACCTGCTGGCGAACGCTCAGAACATGGTTTTTCAATTTTCAGAATTTTTTTTTTATTATACTGTGTACTGATTGTTTTACTGTGAAGTTCTGTGGAGCAGCTTGTTGTGCAGTACAAATATAACTTCCTGTTCACTGACAAAAGTAAATAATCATCAATTTATTTCCTTGTTTACAGCTTTTTTTTCCACAGTACGGTGGATTGAAGATCGAAATAGAACAACTACAATTTAATGTCTATAACAATATTACAGCAATAAACATGAAGAATGTTCTGATAAAAAGCCTTCTGCACGTCACATAAATATCAGAGATCATTTTTTGATATAGACATTCATCTGTAAATACGAGTTGAGCTTTACCTTCATCTTAAAGTCCTCGTGGCTCGCAGACTGCTTCATCTGAGAAAACCTGCAGCAGGAACAAACACAGAGAGGCTCAAACCTAAACCTCTGGAGATTATTTCCTGGTCAGAGATAAAGAAGGTGCTCGAACCCGCCCTCTGAAGCCTGGCTGAACTCAGACACCTCTTCATCCGTGCTCACGTATCCATTTTCTGAGGGAAAGAAAAGAGCTTCAAACAGTGCAGAACAGAGGCGTATCAGTCACCTAGAGACATCCATCCATCCATCCATCACTACTGTGCTTTGGAAAGATTCGGCATAGAGCCCTCATTTTCTAAGATATTGTTGTCAAATTTAAAATGTGGGCCGGTATTTCAAAGCGAATTCCTCTTTAAATCCAACTTTACGTGTCGTGTGATCATTCATTTTTGCCTGTAGTGTTCCGAGTCTGCACCTTGCTGCACGTTGTGAATCAGAGCCTGGAGCTCAGGGATGCACTCCGCCTTCTCTCGGAGAGCGTCCAGGATCATGTGATTCTGGGAGGAGCCAATCACATCGGTTTGTCTCAGCTGGCCCTCCAGCAAGCGGACCTGAGCCTCTTTCTGGGCCACCTGTAAGCCCTGCGGACGCACAGCCAGACCGTACGGTTTGAAAAGTACCAAACACATCCGGTTAAAAATGAAGTCAAAACATGAAAGGAATGTTTCAGAATTAGAAATCCTGTGAAAGGTTCTGATTAGCTGGAAGTCACATGGCAACAGATGATATATAGATCAATATACAAACTGTACATGGAAATGAAACAAGCTTGTGCATGATCACATGGTTTGTTCGTGGAGGTCCTCACCTTGTCGATGGAAGCTTTGAGGAAGAACTGGAGGAGCGAGCGAGCTTCGCTCAGAGAGCAAGAGCTGATGACCACAGACATGTCCACTGAGTCCAGCTCGTCCTGCAGCAAACACAGGCGTCAGAGAGTCACCACTGAACCCTTCTCTGAGACAGACTCATGATTACAGACCACTGCAGGTCTTTAACCTCTATTTCTGGCTAGAACAGGGTCAAGAAACTCAACGCAAAACGGCAACAATAAGCGTCTTTACCACTAGAGGTCACACTTTCCTGGTCAAAATGTTTATTGGATTGCACTTTTAAGCACTTTTTATGAAGAAAAAAAAGAGCATGGATCCTCGCTGTATTCATCAAAGAAAAGAGACAGAAAGCAATCTTTATGAGACGCCATGCCGTACTCACGAGACTATTGCAGGTGGATTGAGGAGAACTAAGTGGGTCAAGATTGGCTCAATGGGGTGGTGAGCTTCGATGTCGTGAAGGTGCTTATGAACATCTGGTTTTCATTTCATTCATTTAATTAATTTCTAATTAAAGGCAGAAACACCAAAAGGAGAGTCGTTCCGGGTGCACTGGGCCCACCTTGCTCTCCTCGATCTGCACGATGGTGGCCTGGCAGTCGCTCAGGCTGTCGCTGATGTAGTCCATGTTGGCGTTGATGACCTCCAGCTCCTCACTGATCTCCTGCAGCAGGGAGTGCTCCTCCTGCTCGGGGAAGCAGTCATTCAGCAGCTTCTCTCGCTTGCACAGCAGCGCCTCCTGCTGCACCGACAGCTCCTCGCGCTTCTGCTCACAGGGAACATTCGTTGATTGAGGATTCAGAAATCGGTTTTGAACAGAAAGCATCTAAACATGAGGCGCGTTACGTGGCGTTCTACATTGTCATTGGAAAGATCATCTAAAATCCCTTTGATTCACTCTAAGGCCGGCTCCTCAAGCTCAGTTTAGATTTTTGGGTGAAATATTATCATGTGATCTTGTTTTTCTAGCCAAGATTCCTCATGTTGGTGTATCCACCGAATCTGGGAACCGCTTGTCGTGTGGTTTTCTGAACATCATTTGTTGACCTTGATGAGTCGATCCATGTCGGCCTCCACGTTCGTGATGGTCATCCTCTGCATGACGATGTCCATGATCCTCTTCTCCAGAGACTGCCACTTCTGACGCGCCGTTCTGCAGGAGGAACCTGAGCTCGCCGATTTCCTCTGGAGCTTCCTCCGGCTGCTGCTGGAAGCACAAACACGTTCACAATCGTCAAGGGTTTCGGAAGCCTTTTCAGTTTGCGCTGGACTGAACTTTCGAAATGTTTTTCATAACCTTAATCCGGAGGAGCACAGAGCCTAAAACAGCTTCTAAACCAAAACTATATTTTGGCATTTAAAATGTTGAGGTTGAACGTGTTAAGATTTTTTTACTTTTTTTTTTGTAAACTATCCTTAGTTGATAAAGTTGAAAACTAAACATTTGTTGTGGCACCTATTTTGCACAGGAAGGGAGGGTTTTAAGGGGAGGAGCAGTGAGGCAAGCATTAGCAATCAAGAAAGCAGTGTGAGGCATCAACAGTGTGAGGCTTCTTCTGGTGAAAGCTACAGCCTCTCGAGGTATATACAGAAAAGTCTAAAACACTAAAAGGAGTCACCACAAATATATGCTTCACTTTCTCAACACCAGCTATTAGTTCAGACAGATTTCAAATTCGACCAATCACTGCACCCTTTGTCAACACTTCTTCAGAGTTTTTACCTTACTTCAGATTAATAAGTGACATTTGTATAATGAATTTCGGGAGGAGGGGCTTAGATTATGACGTCCATCTCATGCACATGAAACCCGCACAAGCATTCACCAGTCGACAGTGTCCGAGCATCCACCCAGACACCTCACTAGGAGGATAAAACACAGATCTTTCTGAGCTCGGACTGACTGCCTTGTACGCTCATACCTGGCAAAAGGTGCAGGTCACCTGTCCCTCACCTGTCGGTGGTTCTCGCTCTGCTCCCGCTCCGCTCTGCGTCCCCCAGGATGCCGTTAACTTTGCTGTTCCACTGGCGGATGATGCTGGAGACGGAGCGGCTGGAGTCCGAACGCTCAGGAGCCTCGGGTTCAGGCTCCAGATCGGGGGGGCTGTTGCTTTTGGCCAGTCTCCGGGAAAGACGGCCGGAAGCCCGCTCCGACATCGGTTTAGCCATTCGCCTCAGTGCGGTCACTTCCTGTGTCCTCCGACGCAGAACCAGCTCCTGTTGATGCTTCTGAGACTCCAGCGCTCGGATCTGGTACTGAACGAAACAGATCAAGAGGCTTTTAGAATCCACAGCTCCTGACATTCTTTTATCTGAAAGCTTCTATTCTGCTTCCATCCAACCTCAGCTTAAGAAACTTCAAATAAAAGCCTTTTTCACGCTTTCATCATCTACAACAACAAATCTTGATCATGTGACTCTGCTCTTGCCCTCCTTGCAATGGCTTCCCCGGATTTTTCTAAATTAATTTACACATGATATCATTTAGGTTTATATTTATTTAAATTTGAACCACATTTAAGTCATTTTTCTGCAGTGTGGCTCCCAAACCTCCTGCCGGCGCTGCTCTTTCTTCAGCTGAGCGATCTCTCTGTTCCTCTTAGCGTCGATCATCCTCCTCTTCTGCTGCTCTTCCTTCATCTGCTTCATCAGCGCCACCTGGAGTCAGACACGCACAGTGTCACTTCTTAACTTCAGATTTGAACATTTTACTATTTTCTTCAGCATTTGAGAGGGAACCCCTCAAGAGCATAAACGGTTAATCAAGTAACTGCAAGGTTTTGGTCTCTTTTGAAAGAATAATCTTTGAGATTTGTTCCTCTGAATCACTCTATTAAGTTATTGAGTAAAACAAAACACAGCACGCATAAAAAAAGGGAGAAAACATATTTGCAAACCTATTTTTTTTTTTGCAAAGAAATACCAGCAGATTTCAAAAAAGTAGTTCAAAAACGAGGGTTCCATGAAATTTTATGTAGAGGCACATCACAAAAAAAGTAATTTTGAGACTTGGCTTAACGCTTGAGGGCCATTATGACTTCAACACATCTCTAATTCATTACGTTGGGGTTTATGAGCAAATAAATGTGTCAGACAGAACATTTCACAGAATTGGATCGTTTGGATTCATGCACTATTTTTTCTGTGGACTATCATCTATTTTTTCCCATGCACTAATTTTCACCATGATCCTTCCCCCAGAAGATCTCTGCAGCTTTTAATGCTGCTCCTGCAGATGGCGCTGTGTGTTCACGATAGCTCTGCTCCCTCACCTTGGCTTTCTTCATGGTGTTGAGCTCACTCTGAAGCTTTTTCAGCTCCCTCTCATATCGCCCCTGGTTCTTCAGGAGCCTGGAGTGCTCTTTCTGAGCCGCCTGGAGCTTCATCAGATCCCGGTTCATTTCCTTGAGACGCTTCTCGTACTCGATGCGGATCCGACTGGCCTTCTCCTCCGTGTAGTTCTCCATTGACACTGCTCCACACACAGGACACAAAGTGATATTGAGGTGATGTTCAGTCCAGAAATTAAAAAAATATATATTCAAGCAACTTGTCATTTAATGATTATTCTTTATTTCATGATTCATCCAACAGTTGAGATTCAGTCACAGCCATAACATGATGCACTGAGCACCACCCGATTCAAATCAAAAATAAGTAAAAAAAAAAAAAAGTTTTTGACATTTTACAAATGTCGGACATGAAGCTCGGTGGATAACGGAGAAAAATGGAATTCAGGGTAAAGTGCAAAAAGCCAGAAAGCCAGGTACATGGAGAGTGGGCACAGCAGATCCACAGAGCGTCTCAGATGCATCAGCAGGAGAAAGTCTAAAAAAACAATGTCTAAGGGGGTCTCCAGATATGACTGATAGTCCAGACTGAAGATAAGTGCTTAGAATATCACCACAAAATGACAAGCTTGCGCCAACTTTTGTATATGAGATGTTAATACATTAATAATAAATCTAGGTATTATGAAATAAAAATGGCAGACTTAAGTCATTTCACAAGTCTGAGAAAATAGCTTGGAAATTCTACGCCAACAAAAGAAATTTTTAATATCTCCAGACCACTAGAGGGCACTGTGGAGAAACTTTGCAGTCAACCTCATCCTATGATTGTTAGAACTTACACCAAGTTTCGTCCCAATAACAGAACGCATTGCAGAGATATTGCCTTTTGATGACGGTATAACTATCGAAAACTAATTGAATTATTGTTAAAAGCAGATCTGGTTCTGCTTAGGAGTTGCAGACAGAAAAGGGTTTTCTAAAAATAGAGAATTAAGTTTCTAAACCTTAAGGTTAAAAAAACATTTGCAAAGTTGGACTAATTTCTCCGCTTGCTTTCAGTGATCGGCCTCGAATTAACTAGTAAACAAAAACTTGTGAAAGAACGCTAGAATGTTCTATTTTATGTTTCCTGTTCTTTGCTGAAAGCTTTCAAAATGAGTCAGAGTCCAGACACTTCAATCAGATTGTGGGCGAGTCTCACTGAGGTTGTGCAGGACCCGGTCTCTCTCCAGCTGAGTGTCTCGGATCTTGTTCTGCAGCAGGATCAGCTTCTCCTCGTATTGGTTCTTGAGCGTTAGCAGGCGTCGCTGGCTGTTCTCCAGCTCATCGATGAGCCTCTGCTTGATCTCGATCTCACAGGTCAAATCCGCCAGATCCGCCTGGAGGTTCACTGAGGAGAAGATGTTAGAGTAGAATTTGAAACGCTCAAAATTAAAAATCTGCTGCAGTGGGTTTCCTAAAAGTGTTTCTAAACGGTTCTACAGTGTCCTTGAGTGGCCAAAAAGGAACAATAAATAAAATTGTTGTCATTATAACTAGAAACCACACCTTTTTCATCCGTGTCCGAATCAGAGTCAACTAAACTCTCATCACTGTCAAATTCTTCCTCCTCCCTAGTCTCCTCTTCCTCTTCTTCCTCTTCCTCATCACAGCCACTCTCCTCGTGATCATCCTCCTGAAGAGAGTACATCCCATCCTAAAGAGAAACAGGAGATGAGATGAAACTTATTTTCTTTCCAAACACTGAAAACTTTCACAAATTCAATATCAGCAGACAGAAAATTGATTTCAGAATAAAAAAAACCTTTAACCTCTAAAGCCATTTTAAATGCAAAAATAAATAAATAAATAAAAATCAAAACCATAAAGAGAAATAATTTTCGATATTTAAATACACACACAAAAAAAAACTCAATAAAAAAAAGCAAAGCAATGGACATATTCTGCAAATTTTTAATTTCTGCACTTATTTAGATAAAAAAAAAAAAATATATATATATATATATATATATATATATATATATATACACACACACACACACACACTTTTTAGGGTGCATTAATAAGGCATTTCTGATTTTTATATATTGTATTTAATATAACAACAAAATATTGTGGTTGTGTTTTGACTTTCAATTTACAAAAAAAAAAAAAAAAAATCAAAACATTTAATGAATGCAATAATACACCTATAGATTTGAAGCGTGTCATTATAGACATAATATATAAAACCTAGACATGACCATCCATTTCTAACCTGGTAGAAATATGTCAGTGTTTCCGCCATATTACCTGGGGCATACGTCTAGATTAAGTTCCTGTTTTGTTCAAGTTCAGCCATCACAGCACTACATATAGTGATCTTACAGATGTAATGGTAAACCGGCCAGATGTGCTCGACACATGACGTAAAGATTTCGGTAAATAATCTGAAATGTTTATGGAAAAATGTACATTAGTTTTGGGAAACTCCTTCAAAAGAAAACAAAAAGACTGAAAAAAGCTAAATAACTAAAAGAGCTTGTAATTTAAGTTTCAGTCATTTCAAAATGAAAAAAAGTGCCTTAAGGCGATTTATTTTAATCTCAAAGAAGAGTGTTTTTCTGCAGACAGCTTCAGCTCTCAGGACGGTAAAAAGAGAAGGTTCTGGAGATTGCTTTACCTCTTCAGGTTCGTTATCAGAGTCTCCGTCCCCATTCTCTCGTCTCTCCTCATTCTCAATCTTCTCTCCATTCTCCTCAGAAAGGAGTTTGGCTCTCTTCTTCAAACCCTTTTCCTTCTCAGGGCTGAAAGACAGAACGGTGAGGCATCAATCCGTTTAAAACACTTGTCTGGAAACATGGGTCTCCACTCACCTCTTCCGTCTCTGATTCCGTTCTTTCTTCCTCAGCCGCTCCACATCAAGCTTGGCTTGACGAATCACATCAGTCATCTCCGTATCCAGGGAAACAGAGGGGGAGGAGCCAAGCGGAAGAGGTGGAACAGGAAACGGAGAGCGGGACGAGAGACGAGACAAGCTGCGTCTCAGAGACTCATTCATGGCTTCGCTCTCCAGCAGCTTAGACCTGACCCCAGAGAGAGATTTTGAGGTTTTTCGATGTGGTTTCTGCACCTTCTTCAGTTAGTTTTGCACATAGCGCTATACACTCACTGGCCACTTTATTAGGTACACCTGTCCAACTGCTCGCTTATGCAAATTTCCAATCAGCCAATGTTCTCCACAGTCTCCACATCTCAGTCCAGTAGAGCAACTTTGGGATGTGCAGCAGACAAATCTAATGCAACTGTGTGATGTCATCGAGTCGATATGGAGCAAATGCTCTGAGGAATGTTTCCAGTACATTGTTAAATCTCTGCCACGAAGGATTGTGACAGTTCTGAAGTGAAAAGGGCTCCAACCCAATACTTGTAAGGTGTACCTAATAAAGTGGCCGGTGGTATATACCTTCTTAATATGTGAAATAAAGGATATAAATACTCCAAAACGGCACATGAGATAAAATTGTAAACAATGATTCTAAGGCAGGTCAAGGTGGAGAACATCCATCGCTGAAGAAGCCAGGCCTGGTGTGATCAGCTTACCTCAGCTCTTCAATTTCCCGAATGTAGTTCTGGATCAGATTCCCGATCTCCTCGTTCGTTTCACCTGTAATAAAATATGACAAACATTTTTTGGTGAATGCTCAGTTTTTAATTTTAATTTTTTACTGATTGTGGAAAAAATGTAACTTAAAATAGTTCACAGAAATCTTTGTAACTCTCTAGATATGCCAGGGTTCATAATTTAAATTAATCTGTGTATAACATTTCCACATTAAAAGCTTCTTTGAAGAGTGGTATCAGAAAGCAAATTCAAGACCTTTTATAAATAAAATGTGGGCTATACAGGTTGTATTGATCATTTCCAAAGAATATTAACAGATTTTATTGGATATTTTATTTGGCAAAAACAGCTTTGAACGTAAAAAAATGAATTCAAATTGTTTTCTGCAGCTTTGGAGAAAGAAAAGTTCAGATTCTTTTGAATTTAACTGAAAGTTAAAAAGCATTAAAGTGTTTTTGGGGAGAACATTATTCTAATTATATGCTGTTTTGTTTGGTTATTGAGCAGCAATAAACAACACTTTTAAATATAAACAGTTTTCATGGCATTTCCTAAACCAATAATGATGCGATAACCAAGAAATCCTGGTAATTCTTTGGACTATAATTGTATATATATCTATAATCTGCTGCATCGCTGCTGGAAACAGAGTTCGTAACATTAATGTAACAATTAATGGCACTTTGTTAAAGAACCCGCTCCTCAGAATTGATCAGAAACCAACAGAGAGCGGCGAGCGGTCCCTCACCGGTTTTGGTGAGCAGCAGGTTGACTCCGTTGGTGAGCAGCTGAGAGACGCGTGTGTTGAGATGATCGATGGTCTCCTGCATGGCCTTCACTCTCATCCGCAGCGTTTCGTTCTCTCGCTGAAGCAGCGAGTTCTCTTGGAACAGATCGCTGAAGGCCTCCGAGCCGTCCTCACAAGCCACTCGCTTTCCCTGGAGGAGAAGAAAAACCAAATGAATCTCTTCTGGGTTCCTCAGCTCAAGAACCTCACAGTTGTTTGGACTCGTTGCATATAATTAAAGTTCAATGGAGCGCCAGGAGGAGGGCAGTCTCTCAGCACCTTCACAGCTCACTGAGAACTTCCTCCAGAACTCATTCATTCATCCAGTAGCTGCACAGAGATCCCAAAAGCTGGTGGGTTTGTTTCTCTCAGCTCTGGGATTTATTGGGAACAGGAATTTCATCTCATATCTCACGTTCTCTTTAACATGGTTGAGATCAAGGAAAGCCTCATCACTCCAAGCCCTCACAACCTCACTAGCCACACGTACCGCTTTATACTCCATGATCTCCATCTGCAGCCGGGCGATCTCCGCTCGCAGAGAGCTGATCTGCTGGCTGGTCTTGTCTTGGTTCACCGTCACCTTGTTCTTGATGTTCCGAGCGCGGTTGGCGTACTTCAGGGTGTTGAGCGTCTCCATGAAGTCTCGATCGGACGGCGACACACAGGCGATCATCACGGTTCGGCTGAAGCAAACAGAAAACAACGAGCACAGATTCACGAGAGGGACGCTGTTGGAGAAGACTGAACAGAGATATTCAGAAAGAATATTGTAATATTTTTTTATGACGGTACATGTAATTATATTTTAAAAGTTTATAATTATTCTAAGTGATGTTATATATTGTATTTAAAAGGTTTAACTATGTATTTGAACATAAGATGAATCTTTATCGAAAGAAATCATTTAATTCTTACTTTGGGGAGGCATTTAAATGTAAATACATAATTCTATTTAAAAATATAATTTAAGCAAAAAAATGTCTTTTAACCACACAAAGCAATTTTAGTTTATTACAAAAATATATATTCTTAGTTACACAATGTTTATGCCACTTGCTTTAGGAGACACATCTTGGCCCTTTTAACTAATATTTTAAGTAATTGATAAACTAATTTGGTTTTGTTTTAGGATTTATTTATTTATTTATTGTTTTAGTTTAAATGCTTTTAAAATGGTATTTTTTGTTTAATGGGGTTATTTAAAATACTTTAAAAAAATGTAATTTTTGGAGAATTTTGAATCTAATTTAGTGAATAAATCATTAAATCTCACAGAACCATCAGCAGATCGATTAATCATTCTTAAAAGCTGTTTATCTCTTGTTTTCTCATCCTCGTTCCACATTTTTCAGGAATGAAACAATAATAAAGCAGCATCTGTTGCAGCTACGAGAGGAATTCCAGACATCCTCCGCAGACCAAACAAACACACAGAGAGACAGCAGATGAACGCGTCCGCGCCGCCCGCATGTTTTCGTGTTAGTGCGTGTTGGTCCGAGCCTCTGTCTGCAGCCGCTCATGTTTAATTCAATCTGATCCCACATCAGCAGAAAGAGAGCTCAGTGTGTGCGCGTCCGTGTGGGCCGTGAGCATGCATTAACCGTCCTCCACAACAGCTGCACGGAGCCCAGAACAACAGCACCGAGAGAGAACAACCTGCTCTAGCTTTTGCTCACAATCACAGCGTTTAAAGCTACGACTGGAGTAAAGGGCAACACAAACAAACCCCTGACGCAAGTCAATCATTTATGGGAGAAATACAGCTTCCAAGGAACACTCCACGTTTTATCATTGGATCTGCTGATAGCAGTGTTAGCATTAGCTTAGCATAGAACATTCAATCCAATCAGACCAGTAGCATTTTTTGTAATTAAATTGATCCCCATTTCATGAAATAAAAACTGTATAGCAGTAAAATGTAAGTGCAAAAATAAAAACCACTTAAAGTTTCACCATCCTGTTACCTGTTTCCTCCCAGCGAGTCCTGCAGCAGACGGGTGAGTTTCGAGTCTCTGTACGGCACGTGTCCAGCCTTCTTGCTCTGATCCCCGAGAGCGCTGATCACGTTCCCAAGGGCCAGCTGACAGTCACAAAAACACACAGCTGTATAATTTACTGAGTCAAATGTTTTTATATAGAGCTTTTATGCAGATGCATCACAGAAGGAGGAGCCTATTATATTAGTATTAGTACGAAAACGTTTTGTAGTTTTTTAGGGCCCATGGTTACATTTAAAGGTTTAATAATTATTGTTTTTTTTTTGACAATCATTTAAATCCAGTTTAAAAGTTTTTGAATATTTAATGAGCATATTTAGTACATTTATTTGGGAAAACCAGAGCTCCGGGAGGAAAAACCCACAAAATTCCCCATTCACGTGGGGAGCGACATGCTACTACACCCAAAAATATAAAGACATTGATGAATAATAAATATATATATATATATATACACGCACGCACGCACACACACACACACACACACACACACACACACAACAAAAGCTTTACCAAACAATTTTACTGAAACAATTTCAAATAACATTTAAACCTGAAGTGTGTATCATTCAGCCTCTAGAGGGCAGTGATGACGTTTGTGCACTCAGAGAATGAAACGCTAAAGCAGATGCGTGTTTTTATTCTGAGAACGAGTTCGTTTTCTTACATTGTTTTATAATGTTTCTCTTGTTTCTCCTTGACGGTAGAACCTAGTAACTCCGTGGTATTGTGACATTTTCCTGTGCAATATATATGCCTCTTGTCAGAGGAACCCAAGCATTTACCGTAGACACGTGTGGCGTTAACAAAGCCGTAGTGGGAGCATACCAAACCACAGTTGATGGAGATCCCCTCTCGCGCCCGCTCTCCGGTGGCACCGGTGCGCTTGAGCCGCTCAGATCCAGCCAGATCCACAAAGTGAAACTTGGCACTGAGTGTTTCGTACTCGGGCTGAGCGAGAGAGCCTTCGGGCACAGCGCTCATCTCTCCGTTCACCTGGAGGAAGACAGGGGAACAATATTAAAAACATTATATGATGGATTTGTCTACAGATGCCATCGGATCAAACACCACACCAAGAGAACGGCTAGCAGCTGGGATTAAAACTGACAAAGAACCAATTGAGATCCACCACAGCGTGAAAGTTAGAAGTCAGGAAATGAATAATTTCACGATCAGAGACGGAGGGCGTACCAGCGGTGCCTGCGGGCAGACTCTCATCTGGCAGAGCTGGATGGTGAAGATGGCGTGGGAGCGGGAACTCTGGGCGTTCATCTGCGTGCTGGCCGTGGTTCGAGAAAGAGCGCCCAGCTTCAGACACTGCAGGAGCTGAGCAAAAACAACAGGAGACCAGAGAGCGGCGGAATGAGTCAAAGCACCTGATGAAGTTACAGAGACGCTCCAACCAGTCAGACCAGCAGCATACGAGTTCAAAGTGATAGCGACACTATTGATCACATCCTCTCTGATGCTGCCCTCTACTGGATTAAATCTTTCCTCTCAGAACGGACAGAGTTTGTGGCTTTGGATGTTGTCCTGTCAACGCCCCGTGCTGTCATCAGCGGAGCTCCCCAGGGCTCTGTTCTAGGCCCAATACAGTTTATGGTAGACATGTTAGCACTTGGTCAAACCATCAGCAGGCGAGGGTTTTATCTGAAGATGGGCTCATTGTTATAACTGCTTCCTTCTCTGATTACAATATCAACATTTCTTTTTTTAGTTGCTGACATAGGTGTTAAATTGAACCCCCAGCTAACGTTTGAAGAACACCTTAATCGCAGGCTGATGTTCATCCCTGATGAGCACACCTGAAGCTCTGATGGAAATTCTCACCTTCTAAAGGAGAAAGTCTTTAATTGTAGACACGGAAACCTGGTATCCGTGAATCTACTGACAGGATTCTTTGAACTCTTATGACCTGGATACCCCGAGCCGACGAGTGGCCAGTTCAGCGTTTTCCGCAGGTCGGTTCTCGTCAGGCTCACAATGGCAAAAGTTTGTCTGATTCCACTTTCGAATCAGAATCAGGCTTGTTGTAGCAATGAAAAGTGCTCTGATTGGTTGTTGGGCCGGCTTTCATCTGCGGGTTTGTGTTCGGGAAACACTCATGCTTCTCGTGCATTCGTGACCTCTAACCTCCTCCTCCGAGCTGACCAGTCGTGATGTCACTCCCGTGGTGTAGATGCCGCCTGCTCCGTCCTCGTGAATCTTGATGTTGGACTTCCTTCCTCGAGCCTCAGGGTCACGAGTGCTGTCAAACAGGTCCAGGATCTCCTCGTTGTACAACTGCAACCAAACGTTTTGAGGTTGAGCCGTCGTTTTGACATCGGTGAGATTAGCAACCGTAAAATCCACTTGATTTTTAATGTTACACAAAATCCCCTCGACTCTTACCTCCAGGAACTGAGCGGTGACTTTGAAATCAGGCGGAGTGATGCCGTCGCTCTGGGTCTGGAGCCTCCGCTTCTGGATGCCCTGGAAGAGCTGGTGCACGGCCCGCGGGATGATACCACGCTCTTCTTCAGACACTGCCACATCGAAACCTGTGCCCATGGTGTAGGTCTTTCCAGAGCCGGTCTGAAAAACACAGAGTTCAAGCGACTGCATCGTTCCCCGAACACAGAGCAGCGTTCCTCACCTGTCCGTAAGCGAAGACGGTGGCGTTATATCCATCGAAACAGCCCTCGATGAGCTTGTGAACGCAGCCGGCATAGATCTGCTGCTGCTCAGCTTCTATGTCAAACACAAAGTCGTACGTGAAGGCCTTGTCTTTACCCAGAAGAACTTGGGGCTCGCCTGGCGTCACCGAGGTGCAGATGTGACAGCCCTCGATCTTCTCCTTTGCCATCTGAGGACGGATTCTGTAGAGAAACACAAACAGCGACTCATTTAACTGTGTGAATGCATCCAGAACGTGTTGATGCCACAGAGGAAACCAAACGTTTGCTGCGAGAACATGCAGTTATTCACATGAATGGAGCTGAAGGTACGGTGGCTGAGAGAGGCCAAACCAACTGCAACCTGCCATAAGGTTCCCCTGAGCACAGTTTAACTTGCTGCGGTGCCATTTTTGAATATTGTAATCATATCTTCAATTTAAGATATGCTCAAATTTATAAAAGAAGAACTAAAATGATCTAGTTCCATAAATGCGATTACGGTTTGACGGCCTAAAATAAATGGATTTAAAAATGCGGTCTTTGTGACCAGGAGTGATATAAACGTTACAAAACGTTTATAAAATTTTTTAAAGATTTTCCTGAGCACAGAAAAAGGTTTCCATGTCACTATAGTGATATATACCAAATCCTATATTCATAGTGTTTTTTGGTAAGTTCTTTTGGTGGTACCAGTTTGAAAAGATATAGCAACCCAAGTCAGATCACTTTGGATGTTTTGCCAAGTTTGGATGCCGCAGCTCCAACCGTATAAGATAAAAAAAAGTCCTCAAATGACAAACTTTGCCAAAACACGATAAACCTAGGGGGAGAGCACTGCTAAGTTTGGTAAGTACCGGAGCTGATGAAGCGTGGCTGGGTGATATCTGAGAGAGACTTTGATCACATCTCTTGCTTTTTCCTCATAAATATTAATATCTGTCCTCAACCATCACTCCAGTCACACAAACAAAAGACGCCCTCGTCTCGTCCGTCTCCCGCCGCGGCTGTTTGTTTGTGTACGTGTGTCGGAAAAAAAGCTCAAGAGGAAACGTGTCATCGGTCTGCTCTGCACTTCCTGTCCTGAAGAGGGAAGCTCTCACCACATCCTTCAGTCAGCTCAGAACGCACACACGCACACGCACACACGCACACACACACACACACGTCTGAAACTTCTCAATGCTTTTTCAAATGTTCAGCTCCAGTACAGATCAGAACTCAGCTCAAACAGGGACGGAGCCAAAACAAACGACCTTTTATCCCTTAATTCCAGAGTACGCTTCACTCAGAAGGTCCAACAGCAAAGCATCGCTTCAAGTCTGTGTCCATCTACACACGTCTATCTGTTTTGCAAATAAAGTGTGGTCTGGTACAAAGGAGTGGTGTAATCGAACGATAAACCCGAACCTGGCGTCATTTCCTAAAGTTCCACTTCTCTCTACTCACAACAAAAGAGCCAATCACAGCTTGACCTTCCGAAAAGGCTGCACTCCAAAGGCCTCTCTGTAATGGGAGCCGCTGAACTGGTAATAACCCCCGGCCCGGTGATGGCTTTCATGCCCAGCTTTAACGAGAGTAAAACACATGTGGTGCAGCGGCGTCCGCTGACATCATCACCTCCCCTAATCTCTCTCTAGGAACAGATCAGAGAGAAGGGAGCCGGAAACAGACCTCCATTTCCCCTTTAACAGCTCAATTTGCTCAACTACTGCACACTTCTCCCCCGCCAGACCATAACCCGCCCCATCTGAAGCAGCGTTCGCTTCCAGAGCTTTGCTTTGCTTCTTTCTGTATTCATCTCCGTTTCAAAGCATTCAGTGCTGGTTAGTTTTTGTGGCATACTTTTAAAAGTTTTGAGTCTAGGATCTGATCTTCACGGAAGCTCCGTCCTCATGATATCACTTCATGCATGAGCAGTTCTTCTACAGAGAGTGCTGTATTTCATCTGAAGTTATTTGTGGGATTTTCATTCATTTTTTCTGGCTGTTGTCGAAATTTTTGTTGGTTTTAACAGAGTTGTACAAGAAATCAGAAAACTTATGAGCACAACTGTATGTAAAAGTGTATGCTTTCCAGGAAATATAAATCTACACTTCAATATAAATAACGGTGTTATTTTACATCTAGTGATTTTACTTTTAAAATAAAACAACAAACTTGATTTTCTAGACAAACTCTAAACAGACGCTGTACCCATCGGTGAAGCAGGAGCTCCACATAGTTACCGGTAATCGTTTTCCTCTAATTGATCATGTTCTTAATAAAAGCTCATTACATTGAAAAGGTTTATTGTGAGCCGGTAAAACCCTGCATGATGGAAGTCAAGAATACTCCGATCACGAGGATCACTGGACACTAACAAAGCTCAGAAGAAATGTTCCGTAGAAGCCCAAGGTGTAAACAAGGAGATCTAACATCTGGAGGTACTCCATGTTTCTCAGGTCACAATTCACCCTCCATTGTGTTTCCTGTGACCCGGAGGGCTCTCGAGCGGTTCAGTGAGGGTTTCTTTGGGGGTGAGGATGTCTCCTTCAGGTCCTGGGGTCAACAGAGGTCATGCTTACAATCTGATGGTCTCCAGATGTTCGCTGGAACAACCTGGAGAAGACGGTGTGCCCTGTTTCTTTAATATCCGATGGTGAGGCTGTTTTAAATAGTTGTTTGCGCATCAATGTTGATATTCAAACGATGAGCGATGCATGCAAATATCCTCGTTCCCAGGAAAATGCTTCCAGGAGATATGGTGAGGAAGACATTAGTGCTGCTCTGCAGGAGATAGCTTACTGTTCTTGAGGTTAAACCAATGTAATACTCCCAGAGTTCCCTGCAGGATTGGGGTGTGATGTAATTCTTGAAGCGGATTAGAGCTCGCTTTTTAAAAATCAAAAGAATGATTTCTGTTGCTCTGTAGCCGTAAATTCTCCGGGCTCCATGTTCTGCCTTTCACCACACCACACGATGAACAAGGAGATTTTAGCAAATTGTTTAAATATTTTTGAAAGCAGTTATTTTGCACTTCACATGAGCCTGTGAATCAGAGATAAAGAGCTCGTGTTCGTGGTGTTCCCCGGCTGCTAGAGGAAGAGGAGGAAGTCTGGAGCTTCACCTCAAACACACAGCAGCCCTGGCTTCACGACCTGCAGCACAGAGGTTATCAAACCAGCCTCCCTCTCCTCTGATAATCCCTCCTTTAAAAGCAAGGGATGCCCTGCAATGTTTACCACAGAGAGGGTTTCACAATCCTGGTCATATTCCACTGTGTTCCTGAGCGAGGTTGTGTTTATAAGCCCACAGAAACGTTCAAATGTTTCAGGACTGAAGATGATCAGTGACCCCAGGCCTCACACACAATGTATTCGTGTCTAAAAAGTCCTTCAAATCCTCCAGAAGCAACATCCTTTAAAGTGGCGGCACAATTTGTATGGTTGACAATTTGTGATTCAAAGGTCGACATTTTTCAGAAACTTGGAAGAACTGCATCATTCCAAGAACGTGATTATTGATATACTGTTAGGGATCTCAACCTTTTTACTTGTTAGCTCAAACTTTACACTTTTGAATCTCAAAATGTTTACTTTTCACAGCCTTTTTTTGAGCTTCCATAGCTTTGACAAAAAAAGTCACAATAAAACTCAAAATAACAGGGTGCTGCTCTAATCCACTTTACAGAAAAGAAAACCGTCTGCTTCACATCGAGTCATGAAAAACCTTCAGCATGTGAACTGTCCAATGTGACGCCTGAAATCACATCAGAAGATTGAAATTCAAGGTCAAAGTTCAGTCCGGCGAAACTTTCCATCGAAGCGTATGGAAAAGCCTCCCCTTGGCATTGCCATAGAAATCAAAGGAACTTTTATCATGGTGGGGTCGCACATTTAAATCCGGGTAAACTCCAGTAAATAATGGTTCTTTATTCACTTTAAATAAAGTTACTCTCTTTAATCGCCTCGTTTACTCTCAAATGAAACTTGTAGCCATGGATCTGGATCCTTTTGCTTTACTGTGAACAGTGAAATCATTTTCACTAGAAGTAGTTTCCATCTTGGATCCCGAGAGGAAATGAAACGGCTCGATCAGAGCGCTGCCTGCAATAAATGCCACTTCAGACAAACATGCAGCGCATTTATGGAGTACAGTCTTTATTGCGCCGTAACCCTTTCTCGTTGCTCAGCACATTAACAGGGTCACAGGCCGGCGGGATGGAATGAGAGAGCTTCCTGTACCTGTTCTCTCTCTCTCTCTCTCTCCCGCTCACTTCACTTTGTTAGATTGAAAAGCTTAATCTCCATAACTCAAGGTGCTGCCCAGAGCTGCCGCTGGCACAGGAGCTAATGCACACACATGCAAATTCTGCAGAAAGCCTCCTTTACTCAGTACAGTGTGTAACGAAGAGCTCTCTTAAACGATGAACAACGATGTACCTTTCACTCAGAATATTTTATGTGGGAGTCAATCCTTTTTAGCCGATGTTTTTATTCTGAGCAACAGCCATGAATACTTCCTTAAGAAGCTGCTTTTCTACCATTTCCACCAGCACAGAAGCATATTTCATCAGAAACCCCAGACCCAGTTTAATCTCCTTAAAGCTTAAGATACCTAATCACCAGCTGGTCCTCGGGATCCCTTAAACAACTCTGTTATTGTGATTAACAAGCTGTGCCAGGTCCAGAAGGTCCCAGCTGGGCTCAAAACCCCCCAATTACCATGTGTCATCAATAAACACCCATCGACGGTTTACGGCCAAACAAACTCATTTGCTTCTAAAAACATGACATTTCCTGATCACAGCAGCTTCAAAGCTCCAGGAGAGGCAGCGAAACGATGAACAGTCACAGATCGTCATCCTCCAAGCTCTTACAGTCCACGTCCAACAAGACTTTCTCCTTCACTAGTGGAACCCATTTCAGAAACACACACGGATTGATTCACGAGAGCATCGCTTTCCTCAGCACATGGTGCAGAGCTTTAGCATCCACTGAGAGAGGGACGACCCAGCAGAAATATCTGCAGATTTCAGTAAGAGAAGAGAGTGGGGGCAGGGGTAGGGAGTGGTGCTGGGGGTCAGTGAATTCAAAAACAAGGGTTTGAGTCCTGAAACGATGGAGTCCAGCAGGGAGCTGGGGAAGTTTAGCCAAGAGAGGCTCAAAGACGTTTCGAGGAATCCTGAAGCAAGAAAATTCCCAAAGTTTCTCCAGCATCCTTTGTATAGCTCCAAAGTGTTATTACTGTACTGCGATACACTGGCGACCTGTCCAGGGTGTACCCCCGCCTCTCGCCCTATGTGAGCCTGGAGAAAGGCACCAGCACACCCCCGTGACCCTGGAAGGGAATCAGGAAAATTAATGAATACAACTCAACTTCAATAAGAAACACTCACTGGCCACTTTATTAGGTACACCTTGCTAGTTCCAGATTGGACCCATTTTTGCTTTCAGAACTGCCTGAATCCTTTGTGGCATAGATTCAACAGAAGTGCAACCAGTTTTTCAGCTTGTTCAATCGGAGGATTATACATTCAAATTTGAGAATTTTTATTATAAAAAAAGGATGCTGGAGACTTTTGAAATTAGGAAGTGAACACTTCTACAAACAAGTTATTGATTTATTTCTTCAGACAAAGCGGAGCATAAACCTACTTTATAAGAGAGGGCAAGTTGAACGTTTCGTTTTTTTAATGCTACAGTTTGTATATAACAAACACGATTGCGAATCAAAAGGTGAGCAGCTACTCTGTGAAAGAATTCTCTCCTGTCAATCACTGCAGCAGCAGCAGCGACACTCACTGATGTAACGCGTCACGCGGTGCGATGACTTTAAATAACATTAAATACGTAAAGATCTCCCAAAGGAACCATGTAGTCCAAACCAAAGCTGCAATAGTGCCACCATCTTGTAATGCTTCAGGCGGCAAAAAGCTGGTTTGAAGCACCTTCAGCTGCGTTTCTGGATCTTCTGTACTCCGTGATGACACAGAACGACAGCAGGAGTCAGAAATGGAAACCGGAGGAATGATGAAGTTAATTATTTTATAACCGTGATAAGATTAAAGACGACTGAAGATAAAGCAGCAGGAATTACTCCCTTGATCCCAATTAAAGTTTCCCAGTGAAGGCTTCTTCCAAGTGGAGAACTTTAACAACTTGTTTTTTTCTGAGAGAAAAATGAAGCAAATAAAAAGCACGAGCCTCAGGCGTTTCAAAAGCTATTTAATCCAAATGAAAAGCTTTATTCAAGAAACGCCACAAACACCATCCGTGGTTCCCTCACAGAGCGCCTCGGACCACAGAACCATGATTATCATGCTCTCAGCGCGACTGAAAAGCCTCTGTGCGCCTCCACTGGGGGCTAATGTTGATTTTCTGATGCAGCCCTTTGACACAGAGAGAGAAAAACACACTTCCTGTTTTCTCTTTCACTCCTGTTCCTCTTTTCATGTCAAACACAGCCTCTCTTTTCTTCCGAGCCGAGGCTGCTGCCCAACAGAGCGGCGTTTAATTCACAGCGAGAGGCGCTCCCCATTGAGGCTCTCGTGTCAGTAAATCTGGGTTGCCAGGTCTGGATGAGGGTTTGAATCAAGGGATGCCCTCGAGCGGATCGGCTTCGGGCTGTGTTTCAGATCACACGTCTTCTCGCCTGACACAAACTGAGGCCGATGTCACAACGGGGTCACGGAAACACCCTCTGAGCCCTTTGATGGTCACTTCCTGTGACGAATGGTCCGTAGTTCCAGCATGAAGAGCAACCGGGTGATTAATCAGATCGAATAATTATCTCAGAATTATTCTCTCGTATGAGCCTCAGAATCATCGGAAGCATCAGATGTAATTTCTCACAGGTTTTCGGATTCTTTTCAGTGTTCATGAGTGTGTTGTGACTGAGAAGGCTGTAAAAAGTCTTATTTTAAATAAACGCAATGTTTATTGTTCAAACAGTTTGTAGCGATGCCACAGAATCAAGGGTGTGACAATTTCCAGCGAACATTTGAACAAATCCAAAGCTCGTTGTTTCCTCGTCATTTTACGACGTTCAGAAACAGAGCAGAATAGGAATCCAGGGAATCCATGTCACGTCGTCAGGAGCTCCATATGTGGCTGCTATGGCCGCCCAGTGCTCCGGGTGCGTGTACGCATTTAGATGGGTTAAATGCAGAGCACTTGATCCAAATCTCACTTTCACTCACACTGCAGGCCCCTTTTTCTTGTCGGACTAATAAATTAAATCCCCTTTCTTCCCCCTTCTGATGCTCAGTTTGAACTCCAGCAGATCACCTTCACCATGTCTTCAAATGCACTGAGTTCCTGCCGCGTGATTGGCTGATTAGTTTGGCATTATTTACAGCCTCAATCAGATAGGTTCAGAATAGGAATGTTAGCAAGCAAGATTCTATTCCGTCCCAGAGGAAATCTCATTTGTCACCCGTTCTTTTGAACCCTGTGAGTATCACCAGTTTTAGGAAGAGTTCTTTTGTTTTGAAGTTCCTCATTTGTTTAAGTTTTAGATGTTCATGTTCCTCTTCTTTTATACTTTTCAATAAATTCCATTTTCTGGGTGCTTGACCTCTACTTCCTACGAACAGATTATGTCTCGGAAAGCACACACTAAAGAAAAGTGAAACCTTTGGTCTTCAAACATGACAAATTCTTTCACGCTATTAGATGAAAAACACTGTTTGGTTTCTCCGTTTGTGACCTCTTTAGCACCTTCTGAAAGTTCCCTGCACCACAGTAATAACGTTTCTAATTAGCATGCCTCGTCATGCAGAAGTGTGAGAGATGCCATGAACCACATGCAACTTACAGGAGTCCACCCTTCACACCCCTGGGGCCTAAATATTTCACCAACAGGAAGCCGAGAGACAGCGACAACCAGGAAGCATTATCTGCCAGTTTCTCTTGTGCAGCTCTGGTTCCCAAAGAAATCCTAAACTCTCAAGCTCCTCGGAGGGTTATCAAAGCAAACCCAGAAGAATCAAGTGCTTAACTGCACAAGCCCTGCAGGGACGAGGTCTGCGTTTCCCCACTGAAGGCTAATGGAAGACACTGCAGTAAAACAGGTCACCTTCTCATAAAGCACAATGCTGACGCCGGATCCCTTTCAACTTGAGCTGCATTGTGCAAGTTCTTTAACAAATGAACTGGAAGCAGTCAGGAGCAGATCTGAACACCTTCAGGGGTCAGACGACGGCCTAGGGATGAGCTGAACAGTCTCGTGTCAGGAGCATCATGAGCTCTGCAGATGTCTGCACTGACCGTCCCTTCTCGAGTAGATTTTACCCTGATGTCAAAGGGAAGCTGTTCCCATAAACGGGTCAATTACGAGCCTGGTTCCCAGGAGCCTCAAAGATTAGCATGATCCCCCCCAGAAGCACAGACACATTCTCAGCCAGACCCTGGAGAAAAGATCAACCGTGTCAGGAGGAAGCAGACTGGACGCATAAACAGCTCAGGCCTCCCTCGATCCGTCAACGGCAGGCACTTATCTGGCAACCACTAAAACAGTGCTAAAGAGATTGTTCTCTTCTTCAAAAGAATCTCTGTAGCTCCTCACACTTGTATTGTCCATCCCTTGATCACAAACAAACTTCTGAGATTATGTTCCAAAACAACGGTTCTTTACAAAGCAACGGTTTCACTGCTTCAAACGCTGAGGTCACACCAACTTTTGTGGTTTTTCATCTTTTTGAGCGAGTGTCATTCTACAAAAACAATTTCTTTTGTGTCAGTTTCACGAGCTCTTAAAAATGAGTCAAAATGCATTTCAAAACATCAAAACTGCTCATTTCAACCAAAGACTAAATCTAGAAAGTCCCAGACAGAATTTCCATCAGTGGAACATTGGAAGTTGCGCAGATAGTGTCAGCGCCACCTACAAAAAAAGCTCAGAGCAGAGGAAAGACACCTAATGGTGGTCCAACTCCGTGAACCGTACACATGAAATGTGTTCAATTCCCAACCACAATGGTCTTTCCCAACCCTCCAGTTTCATTTCTTGTCTCCCTCTACTTTATCTTCGGAAAACTGATAAATGCGTTCTTTCAGGTACTACAGCCCTGCTCTACAGCTTTATAGTTAAGATAATGGCTATACTTTTATTTATTTACTTTGTCATTGTTAATTACGGCCATCGCACTAACCACCAACATGAATTAAAATATTGTCAAACCTTAAACAAATTTAATTTGTGATTCAAATTATGCAATTGGTACTCTACTACTAAAGTTTGGATTTTCACACACCGTTCTGTAACAATTACGTGTTACAACTGGCTTTAACGAAGACCCTGTTTCTTTAAGTGACATCACAGACACCAGATGACATCACTCTAACCCTTTTAATACAATTAGAGCTGGTTAGTTTGCAAAATGAGCATCTTAAAGAAAAGAGGGGATTATATTTAGTTGCTGCTGCTGGACTTGGACATTTTTTGACTGGAACTTCATTGGACTCAAACTTGACCGTCCTGGACTTGTGAGGGGTGGACTTGACTACAGCCGTGCCACAATCTTCTTAATTTTAATGTGTCGTCATTTGTTACATCATCATTTGTTTTTGTCATGAGATGTCCTTAAGGTGCTCTGGAACAAAAAGGATTCTTTTTATTTGTATTGCTAAGAGTTACAAATCGAAAAAAGTACACCTTGGTCAAAAAAAAGAACAATTTTACATAATAGGAATTTTGGCCCGAGACGAGAAAATATTTTTAGCAGGTCATATGAGTCTCATATAATATGGATGTATTCAAAAATGTTTTGTCAGACGCTTTTTAATAAAATGGAATGTCACGGGTTTTGTAGAATGACCCTAATGGAATCAATGGAGGAGCCGAGTATCTCAAATGGCTTCAATTGTCTTCGGAGTACAGACATTATAAAACAAAATCAAGCTCAGTAATCAAGCCTGAATCACCAATTCTGCAGATTTATCCCACTTTAAAAATCCCACTGAAATCCTCAAATGGGTTGTGTTCTCTCAAGAACCAAGAGAGCCTCCAAGCACAGACCTCCTGACGCCTCCGTCTGGATGACCTTCGTTTATCAGGCAAGAATAATCATCAGGGAAACTCATGTTCACTTCAGGCTAATTATAACAGCGCCGTTGAGACAACACTGGAGGAGAACGTTTCGCTAGCATGGGGAGATGGCCTGCAGACCAGACACACACAATCAATACCACACACAGAGGAACACGCCATCAATCTCTCGACCGCAGTCTTTGATGGTGATTAACAGGAAACGGGGGAGAAAAGGGTCAACTCATTCAAAGAGAGAACGTACAAATTAGTTTATTCTAATAGCAACTCATTCCTCAAACCAAAAACATCCAACGACGACTAGTTTCTAATCCATTTCTCATGCAGTTATTCCATTTTTAATTTTTAAAAAAGGCTCTATTTTTTTACTTCAAAACAAAAAAATGGGAAAAATTGGAAAATTCTATGCAACTATCCCACAGTGTTACGCAACCCTTTAACAAAGACATACCTCTAAGAAACATTTGTCATGCATCAATGAGTTGTGCAACGCCAATGTTGTTATGCTAACGTTAAAAAAATGGAGCATGAATCGAGTAAAAATAGCTACTTTTTTTGTGCTATTAGGGCATCAAAGTTGAAAGGACTCTATTGTGAATGCTCGGATTATTATTATTTGCACTTCGAGGGTCTGAACGAGCACGAAAGATCTTTCCTTATCTCCACCTTTACCCAACAGATTTCATGCGATCACCACCAAACTCAGAGAGTCTCAAGCAAAGGCCTGTGAAATACTAAACTGAAGCTTTGGAACTTTGTTGAACGGTGTGTGGTTGGTGGTTTGCTGAATGTCAATGTTTCACCATGAAGCAAGAAGGTGTGATAGTGTCTGATCGATCCCAAACATAATAGTCTGAACACATCTTTATCGCAACATACCACAACCATGCATTTTAATTTTTTTTTTTTATTATTTTTTTTTTTTTCTAAAATTGACAAAACTAATGTGAAAACATTTCTTGAACAAGATTTGGACATAGTTCAACACATTTCCCAGCAAGAGACGTTTTGATTGCTGCTGGCAACTTTAATTTTAGCTAATGTATTTGTAAACTTTTATTTTGTTATGTAAAAGTCTCTTTAGACACGCTGGCAGCTACCTTAAGACAAGCAATCAAAGGTATGAGCATGATGAGGTGTCTGCTGGAAAACACATCTTATCCCTTTGTTTGAAGTCTTGTTTGGAGGGGTATTCAGCACTTCCCCTTCAGTCAGAAAAGAATTGGGACACCCCTTTGTCTGAACTTTGAACACACAAAACTGAAGTAAAGAGATAGAAATGGAGCTGGGCCTTGGTGTGTGCACTTTAGCAAGCGGTGCATCTTTAGTGTGTTCTTACTCCTGTGTTTTTCCATTATAATTTATCCATTTACACTTTTTAAATGATTGTTTTGGCACTTTCCCCCTTCATTGTAAGACAGTAATAACAGATAATCTGGAAGAGGGATGGGGAAGGCAGAGTTTGTGACAAGCACACTGTATGAATCTTCCATGTGCATCTATGGCATCCATAAAGTTCACGCAGCTACACGGTTGTGTTCTAATGAGGATCTAAGGATCAAAAAGGATCACAAGTGATGAGTTCGGAGCTATAATCAAGTGCTAAGTGATGTTGATGGAGGACCCATCTCTTAAACCCTGATGAGGCTCAAACAAAGGAAACAAGCGCACGTGCGAGTCTGTCATGGTCACCTTGCGTGTGCCAGCATCCTCTGATGCCCTTCAACACACACAAAACTCATGCATACATTAGCAAACTGCACAAGCCAAACCAGGATGCCTCTTCTCTGTGTAATTATGCATGCATAAGACATTTCTGCAGAGCGCAGGTCTTCCCGGCTTTCTGACAGTTGCATCAAATCTAGTTTGCAGCCTTTGTTGCATCTCCTTGTGCATGTCAATCTGGCTTTACCTTGCAGGGAACACACCCAGAGACCTGCAACGTGTCCAGAACTCTTTATGGTGGACTTAAATAAGCGTTGCATGTTCACCACATCAACAAGATAAGAACATTATGCAACAAACGACGGCTGTATGGGAAATACCGGCGGATTCTGGCAGTCAGGCGGGCTTACCTCAAAGAGACCTTCACACAGCAGTCGTTTGGGGTCGCCATGCTTTCTGCTACTGTTTCCACGGGCCTGTCAAAACGAGAAGTGATGCTGTGAAGTTCGTGCAAAGTTCCCGCACGAGCTGAACGCAGTTAACGAGCGCGCGACCGATTCGGTCCGTCAATCAGCGTTCCGCAGCCAGACATCGCCGCTCACCACCACACTACTCCATAAATCAGTATACAGCAGCATAAACAGCTCGACACATTAGCGGTATGTTCATTTTTCCTTGTTTCGAGCTTATATCCTGTCATTTGTGCGAATGAGGCTCGAGCGAACATCCGCAAGCACACAGCTCCTGTTCGTTCACTCGCTCAATGTGCAGCGCTTGCTGAGAGACTTGTGGGTGTGTCCGTTAGTGGTGATTGACAGTTGAATCCGCCATTTGCTATGGACGTTCCCGCCTACATAACGATATAATTGACCAATCAGAGCTCAGAAGTGGATTTCCGTTAAAAGGCACACTCAGCAGTCAATCTGAGAATCAAGTTTGCCCTCGCGAATTTGAATCATGTTAAAGAATCGATTCCTGTAAAAACATGCGATGTAATTTTGAATTCAAATGAACGAACAATGCAACGAACGAACATGTTTCTCCTGTAAAAATGAACAGATTTATTCTTACTTATAGTGCATTTTCAAAGTGAAAATGATTGCATTATACCACAAAGTATCCTGAAAAAAATGTCATGAATTCTCAGGTTTTATTTGAACATATTTTCATTTCCTGGGCGGCACGGTGGTGCAGGGGGTAGCACTGTGGCCTTCCAGCTAAAAGGTTGTCGGTCCTATGCTCACCTGTGACATTCCTGGAAGGAGTTCTCCCCGTGCTTGCGTGGGTTTCTTCCGGGTACTCTGGTTTCCCCAACAATCCCAAAAAACGATTATTATGTTAGGTTCATTTAAATTCCCCTTATGTGTGAACGTCGCCCTGCGATACACTGGCGACCTGTCCAGGGTGTACCCCCGCCTCTCGCCCAATGTGAGCTGGAGATAGGCACCAGCAGACCCCCGTGACCCCCAAAGGGAATGAGCGGGTTGGAAAATTAATGAAGGACCATTTTCATTTCCAGGGTGAATAATGATAGCCTAAGGATAGAATAATGAAGCCTTTTCAGGGAAAAGGCTTATTTATGTTTATTTCATTCTAAGAGTTATGTATTTTTATATAATACATGTCTGATCTCAGTGTTGAAAACAGATACTTTTTGTTTCTCCTGACCCTCATTTTGATGCATGTTTTTGCATAAACAAAGAGAAGAGTCTCAATCCAGGTCATATAACACAAGGTCGTTCTTTCCTTACCTTCAGTTTCACCGGAAACCTACTACAACGGTGAATAAAAGGCAATCAGAGAGGCCTGATGAGATGTAACGTATACCTGCTGCTTGTGTCTGAGTTTCTCTGTTGAATCTCAAGAGACAAATCTTCCATTAAAACTACATTTGGTGAATAGCTAGGCAATACATGAACATTTTCAATTGTGATGATACAAGACTTTTAAGATACAGTTGTGTTTCTACTTAAAGAGATAAGAGCTCATAAATGCAGCAAAACTTTTCTGGAATAAAATGCAAATTCACTCAGATCAGCTCTTAAAACAAAGTGCTTTTTCATTTACAGCTTGCAATCTAAGCTGCAGTGCAATGGAGGCCCTGAACCCCGGACAGCAGATGTTAAATGAGTTCATAAGATTAAATATGCATTGTATTAGCGACGACAATCATTTGTGATCTTGTTTGAGAATATCCTGGAAATCTTCTGTTATGTAAGAGTTTCTCAAAGCATGCATTGAAATGCATCACGCTGCCAGGTTTAAAATATCACATGATGCGGTTTCAAAGGATTGTTTACTAATCCCCATGTTTTTACCCTGAATGGAACACATTGCTTCAGCTTTGTTTGCGACTAGCTTTGGTGTGATGTTGCTCTAATTGTTTCATTTTTGACAGAGCAAACACGTGACCATGAGATCCTTCACGTTCATTCTGTGCTTAAGGATCTATGAATCCACAGTTTCATTTTACGTCGCCATCTTTGGACAGAAACATGGTATTGCAGTTCAATGCACAATAATTATGGCATAAACTGCACAGCGCCTCACCATACACTATGGTTTTTGCCCATTAAATCGCATCTAAAGTGAAAAAATTCATCATGTGAGATGAGAAAATCTGTAGAAAAGCCAACATCTCCTAATTTTAATAATATCTGCAGCTCAACGCACAGTAGGACTTAGAAAAAAATAGAACACCTATAAACCGACACTTCACTTACTCTCTAAAAAGGCATTTATTGTTAATAATAGCACAAAACAGATCAAATCTAAATTGAACTAAACACAATTTAGTAACCAAATAAGTAAAAAAAAAAAGCTTAAACGCATTTAACTGACCTCTCAGCCTAGTTCTGTAGGTTACACAGCCATGGGGAAGACTGCCCTTGCATGAGGAGTGGAAGACACAAAAGGTCATTGCAGGAGATGCTGCTGTTCACAGAGCTATCTGCTGGTGTTGGTCCACTGTGTTTTCTGAAGTCCAACGTCAACAAGGAAGTTCTAGAGCACTTCAAGCTTCTGGTGGCAAATGGAGATGGTTTTGAGGTTCTGTGATTGACAAGATGTGATACCCCAGACCCAGCAATGCAGAAGAGCTGAAGGCCACCATCACTGCATTGCTGCAGCTTTTCAGTTAATATTCAGCTAAACATTTGCCAATTCTTCACATCACAACATACAGAGATTTATCTGAAAGAGGTGTACAAGACTGGGAAGAACCACTGTTTCCTCGGGAACCTCATCGTCTGCTCATAAAAGAACTCTACTGTTTGAGAAGATGTGCTCAGGACGTTCTTGATGAGCAGCGTTTGGAATCTGACAGAGCTCAAGCAGATTGGCAGAGACTGTGACGTGAATTTTCACATTTCTTTGATGTTGCTATAATCTCTTTTGCACAGTTTGCTAAATTTAGCTCTGAGCCCCTAATCTGCTTCAGTTTCCCATTCAGATGTGAGTCTGCAAAATCAAGCTCCATGCATGATATTATTCATGAGCAGAGAGAGATGGAGAAGCGCTCCCTCTCTCCGTAAACGAGTGTGGCGGCAGCAGATTGGCATTAGTTTGGAAAACATGAAACGCTGACTCAGAGGAAACACACTTTTAAAGTTTCGATCCCACAGTGAAATGACATGAAAACATGTATTATTTAAAAACCACTAGTTAACCGACGGGAATCACTGATGCGATTAGCAGTCAGCCAGCTGCAGCTCGTTATCTGCTGTGAGTAACTGCTTCCAGAGCTCTGGCTCCGGGTGAGAGCTAGCTAACCACTCTAGCACCAGCTTCCGTCGATATTAATGCTTTTGCCTGGGTTCCAAATCTTAACAGTATGTTGCAAACAAGAAGGAGTGTAACAATTCATCATGGGATGGTATAAAGCGATACAAATGCGTACAAATATGCCAGGGACCTGGAGGCGCAGCACGACGTCAGACTTAACAAGCGGATAATAGAGCAGAAATGTTTGTAAATGTTCGTATCTTTAATTTTTTTCGTATCTCGAAGCAAAAAATTTCACACAAGACCTTTCGTATCCTGAACATTTCGTAACTCGAAGCATTCATATCTCGGAAAACCAAATCGTTTTTACAATTTTGCAAACTATAGATCTGGAGATAGTTATTATTGTTAGCATTAGCTTAGCAGAGATAATTGAATCCAATCAGACCATTAGTATTAGTACTTTAAAAGTTCTTTAATTATTTTCCTATTTAAGACTTGACTCTTTTAGAATTAAATCCCATTTTAAGACCCTGGAGAAAATAATTTATACAGGTGTACCTAATAAAGTGGCCAGTGAGTGTATATTACAGAACTGGGCTCACACCCGTCCTGTTGTCCCTGTTTTTTGTTAAAATTGCAAGAGTTTCATGACCTTTAACCCTTAAAAAAAGGGTAAAGTAAATGGAAGGATTGATTTTTATAATATTTACCAATGACGGTCATATTTACAAGATTTCCCTTAATTTTATAAAATAATCATGACGTATGTTCGTTTACCATATTCAGTTTGTTGGAAATATTCAGTTTAAAGTAAAATGGAGACTTGCCTTTAACATGTTACGCCATCACATCCCCATTGAAACAAGGAGGACACTAAACCTTTTTTACATTTACATTATATTTACATTCATGCATTTGGCAGACGCTTTTATCCAAAGCGACTTACATTTGAATGAACATATTTTTTTTTCTATCAGTTCTTGCTTTCCCTGGGATGTGAACCCACAACCTTTGCGTTGTTAGCGCAATGCTCTACCAACTGAGCCACAGGAAAGCTTTTGTTTTTTTTAAAACAAAAACAACAATAAACATGTTCTGGTTTTACAAATCATTTTAAACTGTTTGAATATCGTAAGAATAATATTATTTAACACAAATAGATAACAACGAAAGGAGGTTGTGATTGATGGACGCAGTGTTTATTTAAGCCCCAGCACACGCGTCGACCACACACCAGACAAAAGCTTCTATACAATGGGCAGGAGCCGAGCGTGCCGGCGAGTGTGGGGGAAGCAGATGAGCCCCCATTCATGTCAGATGCAGATCTGGCCATCGAATGGGAACGTCCAGGAACGGAGTCAGCTGACTTCATCTGGGTCAGTCTGCCGGGCGCGTGTTCGTGTCTACACCCCTGGGCTAAATACACATGACACACACTCCCTCGTCTGTCCCCAAATTACTCACATCCTCCCCCAGCACCATCACCATCTGCGTGGGGAAGAATCCAGGCACAGATGCCCAGGTTAAAGAGACTCCATTTATTCTGCCTCCACTGGTCCCAAACCGTTTTCTTCTGTGGGACAGAAAACAATGAAGTAAAAATCTTTCAGGTTTAATAGAAATCACCCAGAAAAGAATTGTGTTTCATTTGTAACTCAACACACTAACGTCACTCCTAGCTGCCTCGCCAGAATTCCACTCAAAGGGTTCAATAAGAAATATAACACCTTTATTATTTATATTCCAAACATTTTAAGTTTAGTTCTAAAATGTTGCTTGTAGGCACGGGTCAGTGTGAGATTTTTACAGAAGAAAAAAAATATATATATCACGGTTAGACGTGTCTGTGACTTTTTGTTTTTATTGAACATTAAACACGTCAAGTATCATCATGTTAAATGATAAGTAAACAAAAAAATGCATTAAAAATAGCACTTTCAAAGTAAACATTCAAAGTACGCAAAATTTTTAGAGATAGAGGGAAAAAGAGCGAGCAATGGAGTGAGTAAAACACAGAGAAGATGAAAGTGATTGAGAGAGTTGGAGAGACAGCAAATTTAGCAAGTCAGTGAAAGAGAGAGAGAGAAACCAGAGAGAGAGAGTGAGACAAAGAGAGAAAGATAGAGAAAAAGAGGAAAACCAAAAGAGATTAAGAAAGTAAGAGCAAATTGAGTGAAAGACAAAGCGAGCGACATACAGAGTGTGAGGGAGACAGAAAGAAGGTGAGTGAAACAGAGAGAGATTAAGAGAGGGGGGTGAGAGAGCAAGAGATAGTGCGAGAAAGCAATGAGAGGAAGAGAGAGAGGCTGAAAGAGAACGGAAGAACAAGTGTGAGATTGGAAAAGAGCGTGCGAGATACAGAGAGTGAGTGAAAGAGAGAGAGAAAAGAGGGATGGGGAGAAAGAGAACAAGAGAAAGCAATGCTAGAGAGAGAAACATCCTTTATTTACAGTTTCATCATGAACAATCTGGGCTGTTTTAAACAGACGTTAAACTTTGGTTTGATTTGAAAGTTTTCAATTAACTTCTTTAAATGCATTTTGAATCACAGGTTTTCACTAGTTCTGAGCTTTTGAGCACGTTTAGCCCCTGGCGATCGAAGACAGAAAAGAACTTTCATTTCTTTTATAATTTCCTCATAAAATCTAGACAAAAGCAAAGATAGGCACACGGTAGACACGGAGGAAGAGTTTGCTTCCAGGAGAGGGGCTTTTGGGCTCATTGATGGAGTCGCGTGCTGTTCTACCTCACATTTATCTGCCCCTGGGGCCTCTGATCGCAGGGATCTGCCTCAGTGAGCCAAGTACTGATGCTGTTGAAGAGCCGGTGGACAACAGAGAGGTCTCTGTGAGGGGTGGTGGTGGTGGGGGTTCTTTTGTCCTGGATGTGGAAAAGAATGAAAACTAGAGCGCACACAGGAGATAAAGAGCCACCACATCACTTCATAAGGGATGAATTCAGCCTCACTAACGATTAACAAGTTTCAGGATGAACCACTAAATCACAATGACTAAAGAAAAGTAAGAAGGTTCACAAAGGTCGAAATAGCTCAATAATCTTTTTCTAAACACTAGCTAGCGGCGTTTAGCTGTGAGATCATTTTGGGGATCTCATAAAGGATCTCCATCTGATGATCTTTGTACTTCCCTGAAAGATGCTAATATTCCGGCACTTCTTTGATCAATCGCTCAGTGATTTGGTTCATGTTGATGTTTGTTTTGCTCCTGGTGGAGGCGCTCGTATATGTATGACATCATTCCAGAAACACTCTGCTTACGAGCCACTTGGCCGCTGCAGGAACGTAGTTTGTGGGAGGTGCACATCAGGCTCTTGAGGAAGTGTCTGCAGAGGCAGAATCTTTGCAAGGACCCATTTTGGTCACTCAAGCTTTGTGCGAGTGCTAAAACACACGGTGTATCGATATGTGACGCTGTTTGGGGAGTTTGAATGTACATAGTGAGCCGTGTTGGGGATGTGCCCATGGATGGGACAGGCACAAATGTGACCAGTAGTGACTCCACTTTTCCTGTAATAAAGATAATAATATTATATGTTTCCTTGGCGACAGGTTTCCGTGGTTGTCCCGAGAATAGAAAGGGCTTTTGTGAGGTCCATCATCGTCTGTGCAGAGTAAACAGAGCGAGCTTCACCTGAGGCAAACACATAGACACCACGGGACAAGCATCAGCCTCTCTCTCTCTCTCTCTCTCAAAAACAGCGAGTGAAAATGTACAGCTTCAGTGTTTTGTTGTGTCCACATGACTGCTCTTATAGGTAGGGGTTAGGGTGTTGTCTGAGTGGGCCGTCGCTAGTCTTGTTTAGCCAGACCTTCAGGGAATAAAGTATAAAAAGAAAGTTAAATAAAATACCATTTCAAATCTTTAAACTTTAACAAATAAAGTAATTGAAATCCTTTACAGCTCAACCCTTTCCTTGCTGCTCTGCGTACTTTTAACAGTGAAGTACAATGTTGAATGACACGGTAGTTTGAACATTATTTCGCCATTGATAAGCCCCACCCACGTTGAATCATAACATCAATTCCTTGCTATACAGGGTTGGGCTTAGGGTGTACAGCCAATGAGACAACACGTGGGCGGGGCTTAACCCCTATGCAGAGAGGCATCTAAACTCTGGCTCTCTCCTCTACTTCTGATTTGCTGGAAGGCGAGCGTCCTCCAATCATCAGCACGTACATGAGTAGAGGTAGCTTTTCCATCGAGGGTGAATAGAATTGAAGCAGCTCCGAAAGACGGGTAAATGCGCCCACTTTTGCTCTTTTACACATAAAATTTGATAGAAAGTACAAAACCACGAGTAACCCATCAAAAGGTACTTAAAAATTATTAGTTTAAATGACTTTTTGGTCAATTACATTGTTAAATAACTAAATGCTTTAAAACGAACAGTTTGTTATTTAGTGAACAACACGTTTTTGTTAGCCTCAAAAATACAGGCAGATATTTTGGTTCAGAAACATAAATATATAAAAAATGCTAATTTAATCCAAAATAAAAAACCTTATTTTTGATGATATTTGATATTTAAAGCCTCATCAGTTAAACGTAAAGCTTTTAAAACACCGGAAGCAGTTACGGTTTCATGCATCCGCAGACGAACTCTGTCGGCTTCACAGATTGTGGAGTGACGGTGGCAGCAAGTGTCCTGAAGTAGCATCACATCACAACTGCTGAGAGTCAGCCAGCGCTTATTATCAAGTGTTTTGTTCCCCGGCGTGGAATCCTCAATGCTTTCCTCTGCAGTCACTGTGATACAAACCAAAGTGATGCTTGGGTGCTCTCTGAACTGCTCTGATGGGCAGCAGATGGCACCTCCTGACCATCTCTCCAGCCGGACGGTGAATTGGGCAGATGAGCACTTCATTGATTCCCTCCAGCCCCAGGAGGATGCTGTATTGTGTGTTTGTCCTGGAGAAATTTTAATCATGAATTATTGGGCAATTATGCAACAGCTTATGGAGACCGGATGGTGACATTATTCCCCCGAAAATGTCAAGGAACAAGAACAGTATTTCTGTAATTAACAATAAAGGTAACCCTCATCTCGCAAAGCTTGTGAGAATTCCTCAGCACCACAGCGCCTTCTGCTGGTAAAACATGATATTAACAACTCTAACCTACACTTTTATGCTTTGTTTTGTCTTACTTGACTACGTAGCTGCATGCTGTGTCTCCAGTGTCACTTTGTTAAATAAAATGTTGAATCTGTAGTACAAACAAAGTACAGAAAACTAATGACCTTAATGACGCGTTAAATTCCGCTGTAATCTAATATTACCCGGAATTTGTTTGTCTCTCATTCTCCAACTGATCACAATGCATGACCTGCAATGGCCCCCCCCATCATCTGTAGAGTCTGGTAGAGCGTTTGTGAGGAGCACATGGGTTTGAAACACAGTCCAAATGGAACTGAACTCCAGCATTAATTAATCATCCGCTGATCTCGTAGCAACAGAGTGTTTGTGAGGAGCACTTTCACCACTGTCACTCTCTCTCAGCCACACAACCAAAGCACTCAGGTCTCTCTGAATACTTCACCCGACCACTGGATCTGAGGACTACCGCATATCTAAGCTCGACCACTTTAGGAGAACCATGCACCAGCACCACACCTTATGGGAAACCATCAACCACAGAAACCGATTTCTCTGAATAGACCATCAACTCCTAGACACTCATCAGCTCCAGAATACATGTATTCAGGGAAACTATTGGTTTTAGAACTTCAGCTGAACCATCAACTTTAGTTTAACCACCACCACCACCACCTTGAGAGACACAATCCCTCAGGAGAGCCCACTCTCGTCCAAATCAACCTCCAGAGCAGCTGAATCCTCTCGCTCTCCATCACTATGTCGAAGTTGTTATCTGCTCAGGAAGCTGCCAGGATCTACCACACAAACTACGTCCGAAACGCCCGTGCGGTTGGTGTCCTGTGGACTGTCTTCACCATCTGTTTTGCCATCATCGGCATGGTGGTCTTCATCCAGCCCTATTGGATTGGGGACAGCGTGGACACCCCCCAGTCAGGCTATTTTGGACTCTTCCATTACTGCATAGGGAACCCCATCACAGGTGAGCTGGTGTGTAAAGGTAGCGCTCTGGATTTTGGCTCCATTCCCTCAGGCGCCTTCAAGACCGCCATGTTCTTCGTGGGCATCTCTCTACTCCTGATCGTGGGCACCATCGTCTGCTTCAGCTTGTTCTTCTTCTGCAACTCAGGCAGCGTCTACAAGATCTGTGCCTGGATGCAGCTGGCAGCCGGTGAGTCTTCCCAAACTTCCTCACTCATTAGTAACAAGATTCCAGTTTTAATCTCTGCCTAGAGAAGCCTTGGATCAACAGCCAGAATCGTCGGCCTATGAAGAAACAGGATTGACATAGAAACAGAAACAGCCTAGCTTCATCACCATACACACAGATAACTCTTCTCATCGTGTTATGCAACACAGCCTCATTAAAGGAGAACGAGCGTAAATCGATCCTCAGAGCATCACCAGCTGCTGGAGACACAGAGAATATTGTCCCATCAATAATAAATGATCTGTTAAGTGCTGGGAAAGTTACGAGGGAACTATTGCGACGTAAATGTAGAGCAGGTCTGATGGGAAGTCATTCTCCCAGTGTCTGAACCAAGTTCAGTCAGGTTTAAAATCACACCACAAACGTTCAATAATATTCAGCTCTGGGGACTGAGACAACCATTCCGGAACGTTCTACTTGTTCCTCTGCATGAATGCAACAGTAGATTTGGAGCTGTGTCTAGGGTCTTTGTCTTGCTGAAAAATCCAGCCCTGGCACAACTTCAACTTTGTCTCTGATTCCTGGACATTGTTCTCCAGAATCTGCTGATATTGAGAGGAACCCATGTGATCAAGGGTCTGGCCAGCCCCTGCCCCACAGCATGATGGAACCACCACCAGATTTTACTCTAGTTAAAAAAAACTACCTCAAGTGACAGGCTCGTCCATGCAGCATCTGCTTGTGTTAGGGGCTCTGAATAGTTGAACGATTCACAGAGGCGCCATCTGGAATGAGATGATGGTCTAGGTTTTTGGAGCATTTTTCTTGCTCTGCCACTTGGGGCCTTAACTAGAACTGTGCTTCTGGTCTTCCAATTCCTAACAGTTCAAATCCAGAGCTTAAAAGATTCACCTGTGTATGGAGGCCAAAGGTCACTGAGGTTACCAAACCAATTTTGGGTTGTCATAATTAGTGAAACAGATATTGAGATTAATAAATGGTTAGGGTGCATAAATTTATGCCCATGCTTCATTTTGTTCACTTTCCATTAATCATGCAAACTTTAATATATTTCTTATCCAGACAAGCAATCATTTCTAAAGTAAAATCATTTACAGGGGTGCCCAAACTTTTGCACACCATTGTATAAATAAAATTAAGAAAGCACCAGACTAACTCCCTCATCTCTGTTGCCGCTGCTCCCTCAGCGACATGCATGGTGATCGGCTGCATGATCTACCCCGACGGATGGGACTCTGAGGAGGTCAAGAGGATGTGCGGTCAGCGCACGGACAAATACACGCTGGGCAACTGCACGGTGCGCTGGGCGTACATCTTGGCCATCATCAGCATCATGGACTCGCTCACCCTGGCCTTCCTCGCTTTCATCCTAGGAAACAGACAGGACAAGCTGCTGCCAGAGGACTTCCAGGTGGAGGAGAAGAAAGGTACTGCACTCACTCTCTCAAGTCACAGGAATGATGAAAAATACAGTTCATGTTACATTCACTCAAACCTCAACCTTTACTTTATCAATCAACTGGAATCATCTCCAGAGCAAGGAAAATTTGATTGTGTTAGAACAATGTATTGTAATGGGACTGTTACATCCTCCACCCACTAGGGGGTAGTACAAATATGCACTATTCCTTGAAGAAGAAGACGTGTCTTACACTTGGAGCTAAAATTTGTTTTATAAATTATTTTGTTCTTGTAACTCACTCCCAATGTAAGTCTATAAAAGCGATAAAAGCGTCTGCTAAATACATAAATGCAAATGTTGTAAGCCATCCTTAGCAACCAGATGGTTTACCCTAGCAACCATATCAGCAGATCTATATCTCAACAAAGAAAAACCATAGACACATTGATATTGTATTCTTACTAATTATGGCAAGGGGAACATGTTATGATGTCATTGATCCTTATATAGCAACCAGTCCATTTACCCTAGCAACCATATCAGTAGACAGATATCTCCACTTAGGAAAACTTTACAGAAATGGAATTGGCTTACATCACTCATATTGGTAAGGGAACATGACAGCATTGAGCTCTCCATGGTAACCACAGTTTACCCTAGCAACCATATCAGATCTATATCTCAGATTTGAAAAATCATAGTCCAGCAGGTTGGGTTGAGTCGCTCATAGTGATGAGAATTTAAAATGACAATAGTGCCTCTTCCCTAGCAACCAGACTTGTGACCTCCACATTCAGAAATAAGCAAGTTTTAAATACTCCGTTCATGACCATGTTTAAAAATCAAATTAATCGTTTTTTTTTCTTTCCTCTGCTTTTAGAAGAAGCTTGAAGATCCTCCGTCATCCAGCTTTGGGCCTGTTGTAGTATGTGGGAGAAAGAAATTCATGAAGATCCCTTTGATTTAATGTCTATGTTAACTTTTTTTACTGTTGAAAATTGTGTTTGATTTGACGATGAATAAAAACACCAAACTTCAATCGACCTGTCGCCAATCTCAACCAGTTGCAGACTGTTTATTTTTCAATGTACCATTTTGGTAGCTCCACAACACGCATAGTTCACTGCCCAGTAAGCAGATGCCACTCACTGCTGAGTGGCTAGAAACGCGTCTTAGTAGCCCATCCTGCTTCTAAGCAAATGGATGGAAGAACAAACAAAACAAATTGATGAAAGAACACAACCAGCATGAAAAGATACACTTGTCATTCAAAAAACTTTATTTAAAGTCATTACAGAAACAATCTGACTGTAGCTGAACAATCAAAAGCAGAAAGACATTCATGAAGAGAAGCTGTGATGGAGGCGCTTCATCCACAAGAGAAAAAGCTGAGTTACACTAGAACCGAGCCCCCCCCCCCCCAAACAAGTAACATCTCTATAAATAAATGGCATTCAGCATCCTGTTCCTCACGACAAACTGTTTCATTCAGCATCTGAACACAGCGGAAGATTCAGAGCGACCCTAAATTTGGATTTAGAGAACGTTTAAATGCACCAAAGTAAGAGAATTGAGAAGTAAGTCGATTTGTGTGACATCATTGATCAATTTAATCAGTCTCATGACAATCAAACCAGTCACACAGAAGGGTTTTGTCCGAATTTACATGTAAACACCTAACTGCCGTTCGAGCGGATGATATATGGCCTACGGTCAGAGTTGCCTGAAGCCATCAATTAAATTACCAGCTCCAACCAATCCTGACTAGAATAAAATAACCAGACGTTAAGACAGGGTTTTTTTGGGGTGGGGGTGGGTGGTTAAGAAATCTTCCTCTCAAACCTACGCTTTAGAGCAGCAATAAAAAGGTAAAATAAAATCAGTATGGAGGACAAGAATGACAAAAAAAAAGTTTCATCCCCCTTACTGATTTGATTAGAATTACATTATTTCTAAAATTAAACATATACTTACTTTTTCTTTTCAAAATGTATTTTTGCATAATGTATATGCTAATTAAGGGGGCGGTCCAAACTTCAATCTAAAGCAGGATTGGTTCACTGGAAATTCTGCTGCTTTCAGGGTGTGCTACACTGGTTCACAAATAGAAGTTTATTTAGAGACATTTGCCGTTAACATCTCACTGTCAATAAAGATGTTCAGTTTCACATAGAGCGCTTGGTAGATGTACGCCACATTTCCGACTCCTACTCTTCAGTTAGAGCTTCCCGTCCCTAGACCTGTGCCCACATCCTGTTCCGACCAGATTGCTTCTAATCCGGATTTGAGAAGAAACCCTTACTAAATGAGTTCATTGAGGGTCACCAACGTATATTTAAACAGATTCTACGTGACTCAAGTGTTTAAAACTTCCTTCCTGAAGCGGATATCTTCAAATCTCTCACATCTGTGTTCTGAGCGATTATCAAGTTTTCATTACAAAACATCTATTGCAGAATCTTGTCCGGGAGCTTGTGAGAGGAGATCGTCGCATTCGCTTCAGTGAATCATTCACGGCAGAAGAGTATGCCGCTCAAACTGTGCAGCACTGATGCAGACAGGAACTGAGTATGTTCACGATTACGTAAAGATCCAGGTCATTGATGGGGTTTACGACACTAGGGTCCTTTCTCCTTCTCATCTTCCTTCATTGATGACGAGATGACAAAGATACGACGTCTCCCGAATAAACTTTTACTTGGTTCAAAGCTTTCTTCCATCATACTGCTGGCTCAGAGATCTGACAAAAGCACCAATGCCAAAAGCAAATGAATGTCTCCTTTCGTTTAAAGTTTTAAGAAGAATATTTCCAGATTGTGGTTTTCAAAATGTCATATTCTTACTTGCACGTTTTAAAAGAAACGCCAGGTCTTTTAAAGGAAAGCAGCTTCTTGTTTCTATGCTAGCACTGTTGGCATAGCTTAGCATACATCATTGAACCTGATTAGACCAGAAGCAATTTCAGTTCAAAGAGCTCTTACTTTTTATTCCTGGATTCCGATAACTAAACATAGCTTTAAACATTTGTTTTTATTAACAAAGTAAAAATGTTTTATTTTCAGTTCTAATGGACACTCTTAGACAGAGGCAGAGTTTTCTTTTGCAAAGCAGATGCAAACAAGCTGAATTTGTTTATAAAATTTGACTGCAGCAGAGTAAATCTCAGCTAAGTCTCTCACAAACGTCTCCATGGTTCAAGAAAAGCTTCTGTGCAACAGCAGGTCAAGGTGGAGATGATGATGATGATGATGACGGAAGGTTACCTATTGTCAAGCTCCAGTATGAAGTAGAAAATTTTATTTTTAAAAATGATCTCCAAACTATAACATAAACTCATTTTGAACGGAGATGCTACCGGTCTGACTGGAATCAAGGATCTATGCTAAGCTAACAATAGTATCACCAGACCTAGTGTGCCTCAAAATCTATTCCTCAAATAAACCAGAGAGCGCTGAAGAACGAAAAGAAACCACCTTTTCCGACTAAAAAGTATGTTATTTTGGGAGGACTATTGCTGTGATTGAACCGTGCTGTGTTTGTTTCTCTGCAAAGCAATCGTGCAATTTGATGGAAATCGCTTGTGACCCCAGAGTTTGAAAGTCTCAGCATCATTCATCCTCAGAGTCTGACTCAAGAGATCTGCTCTGAAACACGAGCGACGGACTCCTCCGATCACTCTTACACGCAAGAGTTTTGATTTCATTACGACCCACTATTCCACGGAAAGTTACGGTGAATCAGAGATTAGAGGAGACGTCTTTATTTGATTAGAAATGTGCATCAAAGTAAAATTAAATGTTTTAGTGTTTGTTTTTAACCTCAAAGCCTCCAACTAAAGTGGGTCCCAAAACACCCTTTCCGAGTTGGCCGGGGGGTTAAATCACTCACTCAAACTCCTCCAATCGTGACTGAGTACGAAACGGTCGCCACGGCGCTAAAAACCGATGGCTGTTTTATCTTAGGATGTGCTTCTCCTTTAAATCGGCGCGATTTCCAGCTCAGTATCGTGGGTCCGTGTTTGCAGTTTGTGCAAGAGTTTTGCCTTTAGGAGCTGATCCAGGAATGTCGCAGACACTCGGCGGCTGTGGCTCGTTTCTCTGGGACCAAATCCAACATCGGCAGCAGGAAGTCTGCGAAACTCTGTGCTTCTTCTCTTGGCCACTCGTACTTTTCCACCAGGACGTCCTGCAGACCCCACGGCTTCAGCTTGGTGATGTGCCTCAGGTCTCCTGTGGCAAGACACCATCAAATCAAGAAATCTAGATTTAAATACAATGTTGTCATGTATAACTCAGTAGCATGCGATTAAACTCCTTTTTGGGGGGGCTTTCAACCACGTTTTTGAATTAAACCCTCAGTGTGAGACAAGCTGCCGGTAAATAAAGATTTACAAGAGAAACCACTACAGCAGAATCAGCAGGTTTCATCAGATGAAGGCGTTTCCTTTTCTGAAGTTCAGGATATAGTGATTGATTTCTTTCCTTGTTCTCCATGCAACTGGCGTCTGGGTTACAGTCTTCAACAGACATTGAGCGATGCTTGTTATTATCTCTAAAAACAGCTCTAGTGTCTCGTGACCCAGAGGCGCATTCGAAACATGCACGACTGACAGAAGCAATGACCCTTCTCAGAAACCAAACGATGGCGTTCATGTTAAACTGTGAAAGCATTCATCACGAAAGTGGAGGCACCCAACAGGAGAACCTTACCTTTCTTCGTGAAAAACTCCTTGGCGTATTTGCCGTTGGTGATGAGCTTACGGGGAACCTTTCCCAGCAGCTCAATAATCAAAGCAATGTGATCTGCAAAAGAGAGAGAACTTCTGTCTTTGATAACAAAAATCTAAACGAATATTTTCTTCATAACATGCCACTGACACTTTAAAGGACCACCATGGGTCACGGTTTAGCATTGAGCTCTCTGGCGGCTCGCACCACTCCCAGCTCACACACACCCCTCGCTCGCTGCAGTGGTAATGAACAGTGCGGGATCGTTACCTTCATCTCTGGAGTAATCCTCGCCGGAGTGAGGCTCGAACAGGTAATCTCCGGTCGCCAGCTCAAAGGCCTGAAATGCACACACAAAGATTGAGGATCTTTAGCTCAGGAGCAGGATTGTTCCTGAACGCAGCTGTGGAAAAACACCCCTGTAAAAAAGAAACCCACCCTTATCTGTGACAACATCCATAATCTCAAGCTTGATTGCTAAGAATGGATAACCTCATAGATGACACTCCCATGCTGGAATCTGCTTCTAAAGATGGCTACAGTTTTTTTTTTCAATTGATTTCATAACTTTGAGCATAACAGCTATATAGTGAGGAGGAGTTTCTCATTTTTTTTGACCCATTGCTGTGAACGCACCATGCAGGCTGTGCTCCAAATGTCTGCTGGGGTGCCGTATCCCGCTCCGATCAGGACCTCGAGAGAGCGATACTGCCGCGTCTGAATGTCATCTGTGAAGTGCTTGTGCTGCAGACAGAAACAGAGTTAAATACATGGCTGACCTCAATCAGTTTTGTTTGTGATGCATTCACTTTTACAAAAGCAAGGAGCAGCCGAAAATGATGCCCTCTGACAGAGCACCTTAGATGTTTATCACCAGACTCACCACCCAGCAGGCGTTCCCCAGATCAGCGATCTTCACCTGGATCTTCTCAGCGTTCAGCGGCTCCAGAGGGCTCACCAACAGGTTTCCAGCTGAGGATTCTGTAGATAATAGATGAAAATATTCAAGTATTTCTTTAGAATTTGGTTTCAAGAAGGGGGTAGTAATGGATAGTGGCAAGTGAGGGAAATTAACTTTGTTTCATCTTACATTATTTTATTTGTTTTTAACATCTATTATAAATAGTCACTCAGTTGATTTATTGAAATTCTGGCAACACTAATTTGAAAGTTATCTGAAATATCTGGCAACCAAAGGCTTGCTCACCCACTGACGATACAAATAAAGACAGTATGTAGTCAAATTGGGTTTGATTTTACAAACAAATACAGCTCTGTTACTAAAATCAGTTGAAAAAAAGTAACATAAGAGATTTTTTTGTTGCACGACCAGCCTTAAAATCCATTGTGCTTAACCTCAATCCTTGAGATTGTGATCACCGTTATATCTGCCCTGGAGAATCAAATCCAAATTCAAATGCTACAGTAACACACCGTTTAAATTTGGTCGAGAGATTGAGGAGTGACGGCTGCAAGCAGGACACTGACCATCATTGAGGCTCCGCTCGACGCCGGGCTCCAGCTCTGCCCTGGAGCTCTGGATGGACCCAGAGCCACTCTCTGTTCCCTCTGAACCAGGCTCGGCCTCTCGCTCCTCTGTACCATTGGATACTGGATAGGGGTTGGTAGGCTCCGAGGCTTCAGCGCCGCTGTCGTAAGGGTTCACGGGACTGTCGTTCTGCATCCTCTCCTGGGCCTCTGGCTTCTGCTCCTCCTCAAAGGTCTTGTTGACACTGACGGAGCCTCGAAGATCAGAAACAGCGTCTGAGGAGGATATTTAAAGCCTGGATTGGTAGTAATGGCATAACGATGTCAAAAGAGGACCACGCCTCACCTGGCATATCTCCAGTTGTAATGTTGTGTGTGCTCGGATCCGACGGAGTGCTGTCAGGTGTCTCTGACTCATCCTCCTCTTCCTCTTCTCCCTCAGGACCCTTTTCGCCTCCGCCCATCCCCTGAATCTTCTTCTCTTGCACCTCGGCCTGACGCTTCTGTTTCTTCTTCATCCTTTTCTTTTTGTTCTTGGACATTTTGGTCACCTGGAGAGGAGAACATCCATTCTCCATTTGAGAACATCCAGTTTTCCATCTGGACCTTTCGTCTACTTGGCTCCAAACACATGCCAGAGTGATCTCAAAGAAAGCCAAGTAACTTTGGATGCCCTCCATTGTTTTGATAAGCTACAATGTTTGTTTTTTTTTTTAACTAAAATGTGTTCGGTTTTGTAAAATAAATGACTCATGTTTTCAGAAAGCAGAGTTTACCTTTCAAATGACACAAAATATTACCGTACTTTATGCATCTTACAGGATCTTTAGAAGTGAACATAATATTATTAGGATGTCATTTAAAAGTTCGGGAAATTTGATTAAGCAAAAATAAAAAAATAAATAAAAAAAATCACTACACTCTCTATTGAGACCTTGGAAACTGGGGAAAAGAATTCAACGTTTTGAAAATTTGTGCATGAGCAAAAAATATATTGGTACAGGAATCCATTGGTGGATTTATTTGAAAAAAAAAAAAGGCTTTTATTTGCTCTCATGAAACAGAAAAAAACCTGTTAAATTGCAACCACTTTACCTGTGATTGATGTAGAATTAGAGAACCACAACCAGGTCATAAAATGTTAATGCAAAAGTGAAATGCGGAGATTGATGTGACTTACTTGCTTAGGGGGCGGAGCGGTACTCACTGCAGGGGAGGAATGAAAGAGAAAACACCATCAGCATCATGCTGTTCATACAAACAAAACCATTCCTCAGCCACTCCACAGAGTTCACAAGAGGTTCTCCAGAGATTCATTCGTCATCCTGCGTTTTCTCAGAGCTGTGCATGAGTCACCGCTCTCGAATTAGAAACATCAGGCTGATTTTACATCACTCAGTCGTGGCGGCCTCCCTGAGCAGTCAATGGATGTGACACTAGTGCTATTCTGAGGGTTAGCATCCACATCACTCTCCTCACTCATCATCAGCACAATTCTCTGAAGATTCCATAACGTTTCAAACGGATCTTTCACACCCCTTTTAGTGGCACGATATCCTATTTCCCACTTTGGAAAACTCTGATGGGAAGAATCTCTAAAGCCCTCTGAGCCAGTTAGATTTTCCCCAGTCCTGGTTGCATCACCTGCGGATCCAGAGGGTGGTGGTGCACCAGATTTCTGCCATTCTGCAGCCTCTGCTGCCAATCTCTTGACATACGCTTCATTGACGTCCATCAGGATGTTCTCTGGCTTGATATCCGTGTGAATGATCTTACACTTGGTGTGTAAGTAGTCGAGGCCGTGCAAAACCTTAAAATAAAGACAATTTTTCTCTTAGAATGAAGGTGATTTATTTGCAAAGCATCTGATTTAAAACAAGTGTGCGGTTCAAGACGAATCAAGAAGAGCTTGACTGTCTTTCCAGCAGCTGAGCCAACCATTCAGATGTGCTCAACCAAATAAAACCCTGATGAAGTAAAGCACACCTGTCGAATGATGGTTTTGACGCATGGCAGAGGCAGCCCCTGGTAGTTGGATTTAATGATCCACTTCAGCAGATGGTGCCCGAGAACTTCAAACACCATACAAACATCTGACAGCTCACAGTAAAGGGAAACGATGATGCCCAGGGCAAAAAACCAATTCAACTTGTAATGTTTAATTTCTCCCTCCAAAGAACTGGTGAAAGGATACGTGTCCCGTTGACCCCCGAGATCTTGAAGTCATCTAATAACTGCACCACCCTCTCTCTGCCGGGATCCTTCTGGTCTGTGTTTCTGACCTGAAGCAAGCAGATGGAGACGGAGTCATAAAAACAACGCATTAATAAAAAGAACGGAGGCTGTTTATTACTCGCTCACAGCCATATCACACTATTGAGAGTCAAACAAAACCAAATGTTCTTGCTGATAATTCCTCACAACTCACAGATTTCAGGAGCTTGATCTCATCCAGAGCCGTCTCTGTATAGTGCTCTGCACTCTTCACCACCTTCATGGCTACGAACCGCTTCTCTCTGCAACCACCACAATGCATTACCTCAGAGTTTGAATTTACAAACTAAGTGAAAGTGACGTGAGGGACACGTATGGAGTGAATGGGAGCTAGCTGTACACATTAATAAGAATAAAAAACATTAGCATCTTGCTCACATGTTCCGAGCATGCACTTCCACGTCCTGATTGGGTGTTCGTCCCCATTATGAATAATTATAGGAGTGGTTATTTTGTTTTGCGTTGATAATGTACTATAATAAGTTCTAATGTGAATCTGACCTATCATTTTTTTGTAGCTTAAAAAAAAACTAAGAGTAAATTTTGCAAATCTTTTCCTTGAGTTGTGCTCCTGCGTTGCCTGCTACACCCACATGAGCAGAAAATCACAGAGAGATTTTCATAAACCTAAAAGAGTAAACACAGACGCGTCAGTGAACCTACTGTACATCCAAAGCCAGCCAGACAGTGGAAAAGTGCCCCCATCCCAGCTTTCGGATCACATGATACCGTCTGTTGAACAGGTCTCCGACTTTCACATGGTGATAACCACCTGAAACAAGATTTAGCCGATCAGTGCCCCATCAGCCTAAAATATGGCTGACTGTCACCAGCCAATAGCATGAGGTGGGAGACAGGGATGCGCGCTGTAACAAAGTTTAATTGTTGTTTATTAAAATGCATTAGTTTTAATGTTTAAGCATCTCAGGCTATAAAAATGGATAGATACCTTTTGGCATCTTGTTTATCAGTTAACATTAACATTATGATTCTCTCACTCACTGTTTATTTTTTTCTGAATGTTCACATCTCAAAGCTGGGTCCCTATATAGAGCTCAAGCTATAGAAAAGATGTTTAGATATAAAAGCAAAGAAGCTTGTCTGGTGTTTGGAGTAGATTACATCTTGTTTCTTTGGGGCTGCAACAGAAATCATTTGGTCTCCTTTGAGGTCCACAAACGTACCCTTGCAGTAATCATTAGGGTCCTCCTGCTCCTCATCGTCAGAGCCCAGGATCTCCTCATCCTGCTGTGCATCCGGCTGCGGTGCTGCTCCCCGCGGCTGAGGATCAGGCCTAAGGAAGCAAAGCTTATCGTCAGAAAACAGAAGCAGCAGAAAGATGGATCTTCAAAGAGCCCAGACTCGATGTGCTGGAAGCAAAACCCATGTAGAAATAATTATTGTGCAAAAGTGAGGAGTCAAGAAATGCTGTTAAAGAATGCTTTCAGAAATGAAATTAATCATTGCGTTCTTTTGCAAACAAAAGATAAATCAAAACTTCAAACTTCAAAGGTTCAGCTGCACAAAGCCAAGATCTTTCTAGAGGTATTTTCAGTTGTGTGATTCACCAAAAATGCAAAACAGCAGCTACCGATTTAAACCCAGTCATGACCTGGGACAGAAACAGCTGTGTAGGAGGCTTAAAACAGGGTGGGGAACAGCCAAACTTTGCTTGCACTGTGAGGTTGCAGAAACCAGTGAGACCTCGGTACATGCATCTATCCCCCTGGAGAGGTCTTCATAAAACAGCTGCAGCCAAAAAGCCACGGAGCGATGAATAAAATGCAACAAAATTCTTTCAAAAATCAAGTGCAGCTAGAAGAATTACTGCTGTATAATCAAATAATGATTTGATTTACATTTTTCTCTGACTTTAACTTTGGTGGTTGGTTAGTTCGAAAGAACACAGAAACGATAAAATAACCGAAAAGGCCTGAACCGTTAAAAGTCAGCTCAGCATTCAGCGGCAGAAAAACAAGATGTCAGTGTGTGAGCTGATGGTGAGTGGGAGAAAGAAATGTGTGGCACACAGAGAGTTAAATTCACTCTTAATGCAGAGCTCAACTTCTGCAGCCCACACAGAAACCAGAACACGTCTGACATTCTCTAGTCTTGTGTCACCGCAGTGCTGCGTGCATCTAACGCGCTCTCCCTCAAACACGAAAGCAACCATTGTGTGCAGCACTGATACGATTCACGAGGGATGCTTCCTTTAAATTACTAACCCCACGTTGTTCAAAACATCGGCATGTTTCATTACACCTGAGAAAAAACATTGTGAGGTGCACTTTTGAAGGCTATTACAGTGCTTTTAGACACTATTATGATAAAGATCCAAAATCAAGGCGATTCTGATTAACAGAGACAAAAACTACACTGAACAACTGTCTGATCTGCATCGACTGAACTCAGAGATCCAGGACTTTCAATCAAGGAGGAGCACGGCGGAGGTGATGCAAGTAATCAAGCACCCCACTAACCCAAAGAAAAAGCAAGCAATCTGTTCTGCATCGAACCGTTACGGCTCCATGGAGTCGAAGAATGCCATTTGGCACGCCTTTCTTGTTTAGTACGATAAATAATGACATTTTCTCATTTATGCCAATTTTTCACCAGGTTTTAGTAACACCACGACTCTGCTTAGTTCTACTTGGAACACTTTGCTCATGTGTTTCCACAGACTCCCTGTCGGCTTGTTTGAGGCTGTTGAAAGAGTAGAATCTTTGGTTTATGACGCTCAAATTCAACATTCTGTTTAAAAGATGGAATGTTGGCTATTATGACCGACATGTCAAACAACCAATCACATTTCGTTTCACGTAGCACAATGCTTGGGGGCGAATGAATTTCACTAGAACAGCTGACCAATAAGGAATAAATGAGGCAAAGAAAAGTTACTAATGGTGAGAGATGTGAAGAAGTAATAGTTGAACAACCGTTCATCCGGACCCCAGAAACACAGAGCAAACTGGTGGCAATGGAAAATGTTTGCAGACTTTGTTAACGAACAAACACCACTTTTTCTGTAGAGTCATGTCCATGAAATAACGATAATTCACTTTTTAAATCATTTTAATATTGAAACTAGACTGAACTATAACGAAAAAAGCTGATCAGCGATCAAAAAAACCAAACAAAACAAGTCTTTTTGGCATTATTTTTATTTAACAAAAGAAAGCATTAAATAAACTTTTTTATTATTCAGTTAAACTTGCAAAATTATTTAATTTTAACAAAGTGTTTTCATTTGAATTGTGTTTTTGTCAATATATTTATTTTGTGTATTTTTTGTGCTCAAGAATTAAAGTGCACTACGATGAATCTTAATTTTGCTTTTAAAGTATTTAAATAAAGTACACTATAATAATAAATTAAAATGTCTGAATTACTATTTTAAACAGTGATATTGAAAAATAATTAATTAAATTGATAAACTCCTCTAATGTAGGATTTTAGGATGATGCAATCTGCAGACTATTTTATCAATAAGCATAAAACAGATTAATTAGCTTTGCAAATAAAAAAATATTAATTAAATTTTTATCTAAGGAAATAAAAAAATTAGCTGTGCACAAAACTGCTCAATTTCTAACACGATTAAAAGACTTTTTTCTACAGGAATTAATTTACAACAAATCACCAGAAATAAAGTTATCGCTCCCAAAACAAAATCTCTCTCTCCTCTTCCTCCCAAACTCATTTTATTTCATCTGTTGAACACCTTTAAATCTATTTGAAGCCATGGACGCCTTCGGTGTTTGGCTTCTTACAAAACAAGTCAAATCCTAAAAGAAAACAACAAAAAAACAGCTGCGTTCTTCTGAACATCTGCTTCAAGAGAAGCCCAAACACTCCAGAAACAAGTGCATCAGCATGAGATTTTCAACCCAGTCCTAAAGCCAGAATCAAACACACGTCGAGTCGTTTACCTGCAGGACGCACGGATGCCCATGAGAGTCAGAGCTAGAGAAGGCAAGAGCGGCTGCCAGGCCAGAGACAGAGCCATGAACAGCTCGCCTCTCAAACACACACTGAATACTGAGCACACCGAACACACAGTCGTCAGCAGCAGGCCCTGCCTCTCCTTCAGAAGCGCTCGCTCTGATTGGCTGAGGAGCAGCAGCACTGCAATGCAGGTGAAAAACACTGCTGTCTCCTCCTCAGTCCTGTCTCAGCCGTCGCTCCAGCTCTCATCCCGTCGGCTTCAGATGTTTAAGCAGAGACTCAGCACAACACACTGCACTTCTCTCCCTACACTTGACAGAATCATGATCTAACATGAACACCCACTCTGTCACTAGACGCCGAGAGAAGAATGAACTTGAAGAGAAGGATCTGATCCGACTGAAGTGTCTTACACTGATACTGGAATAAACTCTGAAGCAAAGACGGGAATAAAGGCTGCCTCTCTGTTCTGTCCTGCGGCTGGAGGAGGGGTGCATATACAGTACTGAGCAAATGGTTTAGGAAGGTGTGGAAAACAAACAATTCAAGTGTTGATCATGTATTTCAATCAATGAATAAAATGCTGTGAATGAATAAAATAAAATTATAATCAATATTTGTTATGTGCAGTGCACCCTTCGCTTTCAAACCCAGCAGCAGACACACTCAATGATGCTGAGATCAGGGCTCTGCAGGGGCCACTTTTTATTAATTTGCAACAAACCGTCCAGCGTTCTCATGGAAGCACAGAGTTTTAAATTCACTTTGATAATTAGAAAACACTTCTGTTTGCAATAAAGGTAAAACAGATGTGACTCCATGAACACAGCAAAAATATCATCCGCTCCCTCTTCTCTCAAGTGCTTTCCAACAGACAAAAAGATGGAGAGGCGTGGGTGGAGGACGCTGCTGAGCACAATGAAAGTCATCCAGACAGACACTGTGACTGAGCTGTTCGTTAAAATACCAGACAACACATAAAAGTCTGAAACGAACAACTGAAAGTCTTCAACTCTTGAAATGAAAGCCGCCAGTGGTCCAAGAGTCGAATATAGATGAACAAACTCAATGCTCCACTAGTTTCTTAGCAACCACCAGATCTTTGGCAGCAGAAGAAAGATTGACGGGCTAAAAAACACTTTCCCACATGCATTGCATAATTTATTATTATGCAATTAACAAGTCTTTCATGATATTGGTGCATTTATAGAAGTGTTTGGTGTGCTGTTACTTCAGGAAGTGAGAGCTTCCCTGGCGGACACTTTGTTCCTGCTGATGTCCTGAACGCATCAGGCCGTGTGAAATGCAAACACAAACCATGAATCAAATGACGCCGGACCGAGGGACTCAACTGTGTGGTGTGGAACGTTCTGTACAGTTTAGATTAGAGTCCTGTTCAGTACGGCTCAGTCTAGTCCTGTTCTGTTGAGTGTAGCTCACTCTACAGTGGTTTTGCTCAGTGCAGTCCAGATCAGTATGGTTCCAATGATTTCTGATTTGTACAGTTCTGTTCAATTTCTGTGCAGCGCACTACTGATTTATACAGTTCTGCTCAGCAAGGACTCTCTTCAGTATTCCTAGTTTCAGTATAATTCATTCCATGCCTCAGATCTGTTCTGTTCAGTACACATTGGTTCAGTGCGGTGCTGTTTGGGAGCTTCTCAGTCCTCTCTTTTCGTTCTCCCAGCTTATATTCTTGTCAAGCTACTGATCTTTCTGTTCACAATAAATACAAAAAAATTCCCTGTTTCAACTTTTATGTCAGCAGTCAGTATAACTCCTCATTTACTCAGCCAATCTTTTTTCCGGCGCAGCATCATCAGACAGTGATGGGCCTGATGGAACTTGCCTGTGGTCTGGAACCTGCTCTGTTATGCAATCTGAGGCAGGCGGAGAGGTTATGATGGGGCATGGCGCTCTGCGAGCACACCCGTCTCTGCTTACTCTCCGCTTCCCACCAAAAGCATCATATTTCTATATTTAATACATGACATAATAGTCAATTTGGTATGACCACTACTGTATCATCATAATGAATTACATCACAATGGTAAAAAAACTAAACCAAAACAAATATATTCTAAATATCACCCACATCCGTCAATCTCTGGTCTATAGTGTAAAAGGCTTTTGTGTTACAGTATTTTTCTTAATTTAAGATTCTTTTTACATTTTCCACAGGAGGAATTCAACCTCTGGGAAGCATTTGTGGCCATGATAGAAGTATAAAAACATATTATGATTCATTCACTATTTATGCAGCTGTAATCTATGCTTATTATGGAAAAAGATATAGTGTAATATAAAGTACAAAACCTAATTAAAGTAATGGGGCAAAATAAAGCACCTTGGTAGCGAGGCAGTTTCATGTTTAACTGTTTTTGTAGAATTGTTGGGGGCAGGCTTTAACAACATAAAACAAAACAGTTAGCACTTCCACCTTCTGAAACCCTCAACACGTTTTTAGTTTTTCCGTCAGCTCTAACATTTGAAAATCTCAAGCTTGATTTATCTTCTTTAAACCCTTTTTCACAATCTCTCCAGATTTCATTTAACAGCTGGGTCAAGAACCAGAAGAAGGAACCGCCCCACAGCAAAACAGGCCACTGCAGCCTCTTCACGGGGCTCTGATCCTGAAACTGTGACCTGATTTGCTTTTATGCCGCTCCTTCATGCTGAGCGTGAGGCTCTCAGCATCCGCAGTCCTCCAGACCTCCCACCCGGCACTTCTGGAGGATGCAGCCAACACAATGAGCATCCTCCAAAAAGAGCTGTGCTACGGCCAAAACTGAAACCCTAGCATTAATAATTTAGCGCTGTTTTATCTTTAAAATTCCAGCTCCTCTAAACCTATTTTAAAGGTTTAAATAGTGGTAACAAAATATATTATTCTGTCATTAATTACGCTGTCTGATAATTGACATTTGAACCTTTGAGTCACTGCTACAGAAATAAAAAGCTCTGAGTGAAAGAGAAAAAAGCTTTTCAGTAGCAGAAAGCTAATAATGCTAACGTTGTTGATTGCGTTCCCAGGGGAAAAAAAGAACTGCTCAAAATATAAAACTAATTTAAACTAATAGTATCTATTAGAAATAAATAATTATAAATAATAATATTTACTATATTAATAAATAATATAATTGTACATAAATAATATATTTTTAAAATTAATAGTCTAACTAATCCTCTGAGTTGTTATATGGTAATTATAACAGGGTTGTGAATGATTTATATGAATATTCATTTTCCTATTACTGAAAATTAGCCAAAAAAAGACAGCAACAGTTCAAGATTGTTTTAAAAAGCTTTTAAAACCAAGACAGTGTTTCTGCTCTTGTTAAAACCATTTGTGTTGTTTTCGTTTATTGAACAGAACAGTGTGGAATGAAGATGTGGAAGTGTGGAATATAGAGAGTGACAAATGTTTGGACGGAAACAAACGTTTAATTTCTAAAAGAAGAAAATACAAGATCAATAGGTGAACCCTAAATCAATCAGCCATTGTGACAAGTGTTGGATTTCACCACTAGAGGTGACAGCTCTGAAACAAACAGGAACCATTATTTAGTGACCAATGGTGCAGGGCTAAGAGTTTGTCCAATGCCATAATAACTATGATTGCGATGGGTAGCTGAAAATAATCTGTTTTAATTCATTTAAAACAGAACATTCTCTGGGTATACAGAATATCCAAATATAACACAATTCAAATGGTCTTATTTATTGTACATTAAAAATATTTCTCATTATGGACTGAACCATTTCCAGCAATGCACCAGAACCTTCTCACAGTGACCAAAAACGGATAAACCACCAGAAGAGAAAATGCCCCAAGATGGGAACACAAGGAGTGTATATCACTCTGATCCCACACTTCCCTCAAGTGTTCATCAACCAGCAAACAGATGTCTACAGTCACACATAAAAAGACGCAGCCCCCAGGGACTGATTCAGCCTGCAGTGCACCCGAACGCATCAGCCGTCTGATTAAAAATGAATCCAACATCAATAACTTAGTATAGCCACCTCAGCTTGCAACTCACTTGCACCTCAGCCCGCTGGCGAGTTTCACCACGACTGTGTTAAGCGAAACGATCCAGTCCAGAAGCCACATGGCAGAGGAGGACAGCGCGGGACAGGACGGCGCAGTGCCAGCCACGGTTGAACCGCAGATGAGCCTTACTTTCTATGTCCAAGAGAGAGCACGTGTCTGCTCTCCGCTCGCTGGGTGCCTCTAAACACCAGTGAGCTGGAAAACGAGGCAGCGCAGGAGGGAGGAGGAGGGACAGGCAGAAGTGAGAGAAGAGCAGCTCACACCAAAAACAGCACGCCGTAAATTAGGGGTCGGCCTGAAATACTGCATCATGATACGAGAGATTTGATTCGTTGTAACAATCGTTATCCTTTTTTATTTCAAGAGCTTAGCTCCGCATAATGGAGAACAGAATGTGCCAGAATGAATTCATTTCAATTTAGTGAGTAAAGTAGAGGAATTGACCGAAGATGTTATTTCTGCACTTTCTCACACACTTTTCTAATACCACTGCGTTAAGAGCACCAAAATATTTGTCATTTTTGTCGATAAAAGCCCCTGGATGGATTTTGATTTTAGGAGGTATCCATGTACACTAATGACCCCTGCTTCACTGACCTGTTGCAATAATGGTTCTGTTCACGGGAGGAGTAATCGGGGCACGGGATGATACCTGACAGACATTTCGATGAATAGAATGATTTATTTTGAGTCTACTTTTGCCTTATGGTGGTTACTGAGCATTTGATACACCTTCTATCGTTGCTAAGCATATTTTTCTTCAATCTAAAACTCAAATAATTCACTGCAGACTATATGGAAAAAGCAGTTGCTGTGGGGTTTTGTGGTACTTGAGCTACAAAGGGATGCTCACCCAGTATTCAGTGTGGATTTTGCAACCAAGTTTATTGGCAGTTTCTTCAGGGTTTTTACATATTGTACAGGTCTGGGGGTGTGAACAAACTTCTGCTTTTCCTGGGGAAACATCACGTACTTATCAGTGTAATTAAGAGTCCTTATGACATGCTGACTCCAGTCTCTTAAGGTGTGGGAGCGTCCATTCTTTTGTCGATCAACCTGGCCTTGGATCTGTGAATGGCTGTATTTTCAAATCCACTCTTAATGCAATGGGAACGAAGAGACTAAATGTCTTTCTATGGCATATTTTCCATTAGATGAGCATCATGCTAAATGGTTGTGAGCGTATAAATTTTATACTCTTGGGGTATAAACTTTACTTGAAAAAGAGCAGTTGTGTCGATCCCAGATGAGTTTGATTCCCAATCCCAACAATCTTTTCGACCACTCCCCACTTTTTAAAGCTTAATTTCCTGTCTCGCTCCTTAGTCCTATCTATTAAAAAATAATAACGATTTATATATTTTATAACAATAAACCATTTTATAAAATGCTTTATGTTGAGTGGTCGCAAAAGCAGTAAATTAATAGAATTTCTAATAATGCTATTAAACCTGTGAGATGCCAATGGAGCTCCTCTCTTTTCAGGAAAAGTACAGATAGCTGTGTTTCAAAGACTGGTAATCCCCTGAAGCAGCACTCCCTTCGACTCAATCATCACCTGGGATTTCATAGAGGAACGAGTGAGTGTGGCGTATAGAGCAGAGAAAATACAGCACATCAGGCTTGATGGCTGTCACAAAGCACTGTTACATAACGGCTCTCTTCAGGGCAACAGCGCACTAGTCCAGTTCTAAAAGAGGAGAGTGTGTTTATATTTATGTGGGTTTCATGAAAGAGATCAGGTCACTGAATTTCTGAGTTTGTTCTTTAGATTTCTATTCAGACACATGACGAGTTGATTTTACCTCACAAATAAGGCACACATCGGTCAACAAAAGACATGATGCAACAAAATATAGCAAGTTAATCAAATACATGTGTCTGGGATAGTTTCAAATTTCAGTAAAGTTGTGTTTTTGATAATGTTCTACAATATTGTGGAACGATAATCACTGTTTGAAATAAAAAAATTTTGTCGAAAATGATGACCTCATAACCAATAACAAACCAATGACCAATGATAATGGACCCCTGCCTGACAAAAATGAACCGAAGACCAACGATATCAAACCAATGAGCAACAATAACGAACCAATGAGCTCATCACAGACTTGCATGTGCAAGACATAATCTCGCTCTGTGGTGCAATTAAACATGGATCGAATGCAGAACAAATCTGGAGCAAATCCACTGGAACCACAGTGTCTTGTTTTTAAAAATATGACTTCATGTTCAAGCTGTTATGAAAATATCTGTTAGACGTCACAAACTGGCAAAAAATGGGCAATTTTAGGCTGCAGTCTGAACAAAGCCAGTCACATGCTAGACAGTTAAACAATTTAAAAAAATGACTCAAAAAACTAAAGATGAAAATCATTTTGAACGTAATAAACTTTTATACCAGAGTTTATATTGGTTATACCAGAGCTTTTGTGCTGTGTCTATAAATCATCATCATCAATATCATTGAAAACTCACTTTTTTCCAGATTTTCTGTTTTTGGTCCTTTTCTTCCTCGCCTGAAGTGCAAGTACTACGAGAGAAATACAAAATAATACAGAAATATTATTCAGTTTAGTTCCGAACCCCAACAGACTCAAAGAGACAACAGAATCTTTGGTTGTCAGGAGAGCATTGCAATAGAAACAATGATTGTGCTACTGTGCCACCCGCCACCACACCATTTCAATTTCATTTTCTACAAATCATGAATATACAGGCCTCTTGCTGCTGATTGGACACAAGTTTATTTTGGCTGTTGGCCTGACTCACACACCCTACTATTAATGGAAAAAAATGGGAAAATCCTTACTAATGGACTTCAACATATAGAATAGAGAAGATGGTCATTTGGTAAAATTACAGCTCACGACTTCTATTAAAATAATTTTATAATGGCTAAAAAAAGCTATTTTTATACTCAATTTACAATATTGACATCATATTAAACACCATGAACAAGCAATTGGAATTTTGTGATTATATGTTCCGTAAAATAATTCCTCACGAGTTACAATAACTTTAGTCGTTACACTCGTGACGTTATCTTTATATTTTAGGCGGTAAAATGGCCCCAGTCATCTTTAAGGTTTGAGCGGTCGGTTAAACGGAAATTTTAGACAAATACAATAACACAATTAGACCGGTTTTATACCCAAAAGCTAAATATTTACAACAAAGGCGTCACGCTATAAAATTTTAACGAGGGCCAGATAAAGTTTAGCTAACACATCGAACTGGGACGCACAAAACAAAAAAACAATCGACAACTAGCCAGAAATACACAAAATGAATGAACTGGGCATGGATTGTATTAAATGGGTATTTAAAACTTCCGCTCGGCATAAAGTGTGAAATGTGATCAACAGCATAGATTAAACTGCACGGAGTTACGGTTTCCCTTTATTAGCAACAGCTAAACACAGATGAGCTTTGTTTCTGACAGAGCTGGTAACGGTTTTTCTCCACCACATTTTATATATTTGTTAAATCCAGATGCCTCTCTTTAAAACTACATCACTTTTATTTATACAGGTAATTATTGGAGGAGTTTATAGGATCGGATGCTCACCTTTCCTGTCCATGTTTCACCGGTGGCTAAGTGCTGCGGAGTGTCGATCAGGCACATGCAACAGTCCGCGCATGCGCAGAAATTTTCAACAGCAGTTCTCCTGAACCATCAATAACAGAATATTATCCCAACTCTCTCTCGCTGAATAATTTCTTATTTGCAAAAACTAATCAAATAAAATAATTGTGTAAAAGAAAAGACGAGGCGCTTGAGTGACAAGTACATCTTAGCCCCGCCCATATACCGTTTTTGTTTTTTTTGTTTTTTTTGCAACCGTGAAGAGACGTTATAAACATTTTATTACTTTTATCGCAGGCCTTAATTAACAAGAAACTTTACTTAACAATGAAATTCTGAATAGGTTGAGATGTCACTGAGAAATTTTTAAATGTCGAATAAACACAGAAAAAAATATACTTACTTTGATTGTGTATATCTGTATATAAGTTTCTGCGTGTAAAAACTAAATTGATTGTATCATACTGAGAAAGTCTTTTAGATATTCATTACATATTAAGTCTTATTACATATTAAGTTTTACATATTATTCTTATAAAGAAATAAACCACACAAATACATATATTGTCTCAAAATGACATGGCCATCAAATAATTCTTTCACTTCCACAAAAAAAATCTTACATAATAAAAGTGAACTTATCATTATTTCATAAACCGGATTCATTATTTCCACAAAATCCTCTTGTGAATAGCTGGTGATGTCTCTCATGCCCTCTGCTGGTTCGCCAGGGCCAGAATGTGGTTTGAACATACCATTTTTACACAATACAATACATATTTTTATATACCGTAATTAAAATAAAAATCACATTTGTCCACTAGCCATGGTAAAGACTCTGTTTGTTGAGCTGATGGTTCGGTACAAATAAAATAATAAAAAGACAATTTTCCTGTTTTATGTAGTCAGAGGAACCCAATCCATCAAAAACTACAAATACAACTACAAACTTAACTTAATGTGCTTTGTGTATAATTCCTTTCAAATCGAAACTGTTTAATAGGCAAACAATCTAAATCAAACCTTTAAAATAAGGACAAAACAGACAGCCGTGTGTAAAATAATTGCCTTTATTTCTGTTCACACTCCACATAAATTAAAGAGGACAGAAGAAACCAACAATCCACTTGAAAGCCAAATACAAAGCCGAGGCGGTTGCTCCACTCATAATATTCCTGATCAGAAAATGAGCATAAATACAAACCCCTCCCCCACAACTTTATAAACAATTCATGTTGAAAACGGAAATATTGCAGAATAAAATATACAGTGACAAAGAACATTAAAAACAGACGGATATAAGTTTGCTGCTGGGGAGAAGCATTCAATCATTCCATCATTTAAACTCAACATGAAAGAGTGAAAGTGGAAACTGCGCTCGAGACAGGGGTGCTATTAAATACGGAGGGAATCGAGATGAAAAATCTTCTAAATCTGCAGATGCACAGGGATGTATTTCTGAGATGCATCTTCCATGAGTCAAAGTTTTTATTTAATTCAACCTATACTTAAATCCAACCTTGCAGTGTAATTGTTTACCATTTATTCAATAGTGAGTTCCCACTATAAACCTGGATTAGCAAATTCGAATAAATTAACATATATTTTAACAAAGTTCTTTTCTGTATTTTAAATGTCACATTTACCAAAATGACCACTAGATGGATCTAGGCTACAATAAATACTCAAAATTGATTTATAAATATCATTAATTTGATAGTGACCCATAAAATGCTTCACGTCATATTTTTACTAAATTCTGCATAAAAAACATTCATGATTTAATCCTTTGTACATTTTTATAACAAATATAAACTCAATGTAAAAAAGGAACACGATTAAAAGTTTATATTCCCTTTTATTTTGAATTTAAATGAGTTGCACAAACTCTTAGTGGAATAAAACTGTTGAAAAAGATTTTTAATATAAAAATTAAATAACATTTGCAGATTAATTGTATTCGTGTTCCCTTTTTACGTTGACTTTAGGAAAGTGATGATGTAAAAATCATGTGCATCAAAGGAACAGCATTAACTACGATTATGTTTCACGACAGCATCAGAGAAGCAAATGTCTTTTTACATTCAACGTAGATTTACATTCCAACGCACTGATCAGATTCCCTTTGAAAAAGACGGTTCATCTGAAAATATTCAAAAACCCTCCCTTTGCGTCTTTCATTCTTCGATGTTTGACGCAAGTCGTAATCAAGATACTTGTAGAAAACGGTTGATGTATTCCATCATTATTTATGTACAGCTGCGCTATTTTATTTACAGTTCTAAAACAAGGTTTTCAGACATTCCTTGATATTGCTGTCCTTAAAATGAAATGAAATGTTGAGCTTAAAGCAAGTAAATAAGAAAATAAAACGTATTCAGCATTTTCCCTCCTCCCTGAGGCTCAAAACCATCACATGTGCATTTTCTTTTTTAGAAAAAGGCTGAAAACTCTAAACCAAAGGAAAAAAAGATGAACAGCTTTCACTTTTCAACTTTCTCAAAAATAATTTAAAACCGAAAAACAGTGATTGGATATTTTGGGGAGAACGATTTTAAAACCCTTTCATTTCAAGTTCTGTCAAAAACATAGAATTCTAAAGAGACGCAGGGCCTGAACCTTTACATTCTTCGTGGTTTCTCCTTGTTTGGAGGCATGGGTCCCAGTGTTTGAGCACAAGACGAAGGAGGCACTTTCTTCCTGGTGTTTTTCCTTCACGAATCCATATCGTCTCCATCAAATACTGGAGGCTCGAAGCTGATCACCTCTTCATACGTCAACCCTGTGAAGTAGAAAACGTTAAAAACCAGCGTAAACACAGTCCTCTTCAGTTCATTTACGGAAATTTGGAATATTTAATCGCACATTAATGTGCCACTCAGTGAAGTTAAAAATGATGTTTAAATAATGATCTTGACAGCGATAATAATAACAATGTATTAATGACGTTTTTTGTCTTTTAAACCAAACTAATTTAATAAAATGTTTTGACAAGGTTTAGGATTATGAGTGATGAATGGATTTAATCGATGTTAAGATCACGGTAATGATAAATTTCATATTGGTTTAATCTAGAGTAATGCTAAAGATTTTGATAAACGTTATAAAATATGTTGTTGTTGTTATTATGGATTTAATATTTTTTAAGATCACGGTAATGAGTGAATAGTGTTACAGGATTGTGGTAATGATGGTAATTATGATGCTGCTATTAGATCTGACAAAAGATGCCGGAATGGAGCTCACGTTTCCACTCCTCGATCTCCAGTTCACGGCTCTCGAAGCTCTGGTCGTACGGCTCGGCCTCTGGTTCATCCTCTGGATCATGATACTGAGAGAAATAGGGGTGAGCGAGAGCCTGAGAGGCAGTGATGCGCTTATCTGTGTCCAGAACCAGCATCTTCTCCAGCAAGTCCACAGCTGAGAAAAATAGAAGTGACCATGCATTATGAGGAAAAAAAAGTAATGGAGTATAACAGAGAGAAAAATTAGTTATTAATGATTACCTAATGGATTTGCACCAATAAAGACGTCTGCAAAGCTCCTCTTGGGCATATGAGGAAGAGAACTGATGTAGTTCCTCGCCTGGAGATGCAGACAGCATTTAAACACTTGATAAAAACATTTACAAAGAACAAGTAACTTGAGAAATACAGCTGCCGCAAAATCACTTTCGTTGTCATTTTTTTCAATGTCCCCAGGTTTTAGCAATTTTGTCAGATTTTGGAAAGACTCATTTGTTATTTGCACGTAACAGAAGATGCAAACAAACCGTGATGGGTATAATCGAAGTTTTTGCAAATTTACAAATCGAAAAAAAAAAAACTACCGGTATTTTGGTTCTGTGATAAAAATAATATTTGGTTCCTGCTCGTGTACTACAAGCATTTTCTTCGAGAAGGAACACACGGCGCTGCGTGTTAGAGCTTGAGTGACTTGAACTCAGGCCTGTGTGTGAAATGAAATGCTGCAGTTTGAATGAAAGCAAATTGAAGCTCTTTTTTTCGGGCAGCGTCTCCGGTCTCACCTCGTGGCTGGGCATCCTGCTAATGAGAGAGGCTGGGGGCGTCCCGGTCAGACGCATGATCTGCTGAAGCTGGTTTATATCTTCGGTGCACGAGTCAAGGGCGGAATGTTAAATTTGACTCAAAATGAAAGATTAACCCACGGCTGGGTTTAACCTTGTGGGGAATCGCGAAAATAAAAGAAAAACGGATTCACTGTTTCATATCATCATAATCTTTATAATTATACTTCCAGTGAATAAATCTTTATTAAGAACATACAGGACAGTATGGAGAGAGGAAGAGAAGCGGGAGAGGGATGGGAATGATGCTTCGTTCAGGACTCGTACCCAGGTCATGATCCACACTAGCTCAGTAACCACTACACCGCCGGAGATAAAACAACTGATAGCATATTGAATAATAATAAAACAATTCACCTGTGTAGGAAATTCAGAATCGGACACCGGGAGATTTAGGGGCATTAAAATTTATTAGACACCAGTTCACTTTAATCAAGACCAACCTCGACCACTTCCTGTGACCACTTCCTTATCCCCTTAATAAGCTCCTGGTCCTCAGCCGGACGTCTCTGGTTTAGGAGCTTTGTCTACTCTGGAGATTTTAAATGTTTTAAATGTTGCCTTGAACCACCAATCTGGCAACCACCTGACTACTTTAAAGTGATGACAAAACCCCCAGTCCGTGCGATAGGGAAAAAAAAAAAAAAGAATAGATTGATGCAAAGTGAGAGGGAAAGTGTTCATCAGGGACATGAATTATAGATTGATTAATTGCATTAATGCAACATCACAAAACTTTTATTCTTTTCTTGCTTTCACTACTAGTGATGATGAAACAGCAGGAGGGGGCGCTCTAGCTGCAGAACGGGTGTAAAGCGAGCAGTAAACCAAAGCCAGGCAATGAAACAAGAACTCACAGACTCAGAGGAGATTTTCATCAAGAGCTCCGGCCCCGGAGTTCCCACCAGCATCATGATAAGCTTCAACTGATCAATGTCTTTCACAGCAAAATAAAGGAAAATGCAGGGAAATGGGGAGTGGGTGCAAAACAATAAATATGAATAAACTTAACGAAAGAATAAAACTGAAGAGGGTGAAGAAATGAAAATGAGACATGATTGGTTTGAAGCCATGCATCCTTCATTAAATGTTTATTTAAATTTATAAAACATATATCTGAGGGTGTATCGAGATAAACTGTATACACGCACTACTTGTGTATTAATGTTGTTTAATGTTGTTATAAAAAAATGAACAAAACTTTAATGTCAACAGACACTATTAAAATAGAAACTGGCATCTCTGATCAGAATCATTAGAAAATGGTTTTTGTTCTGGAACTGAGAAACCAGGTACGATTATCTGGCAACCACAAAGATTCCAAACATCACGACACGTAAAACTCGCTCACCATCAAAGCGATTAAAAGTGAAATTCGTTTATATCACCGATCCGCAGGAGCGTCAAGCTCAACCCCACAGTTCATTAGAGAGAGAGAGAGAGAGAGAGAGAGGGAGGAACAGAGCGCTCTCAACCAGAATGTGTCGAGATGGACTCCTGAAGGTGAAAGGATACGGTCTGTGCCGGGGAACAGCGTACGTCCAGTGAGGAGCTCTGCCATGATGCACCCCACCGACCAGATATCCACTGCAACACAAACAACAATAACTCAATCCTCTCCTCGAGCGAACGATGCTAGAACCATCACACAGAGAAAAGAGAGATCGTGGGGAACACGGACCCGTCATGTTGTAGTGCATCCAGTTGAGCATGATTTCTGGCGCCCGGTACCAGCGAGTGGCCACGTATCCCGTCATCTCATCATCCGTCAGCCGCGCCAAACCAAAGTCTAGAATCTGAACACACCAAACACAAGAACGTTCTGAACATTGATAGCTCCATGGTTTGTTCCATGGGCCTCATGGAGACGAAGGTGAAGATGCGGGTCTTTAAAAGCTAAATTAAACTAAAACTGACGACTCGTCGATACAAAACCAAAAGATCACCCGAATGTTCACACAGCAATCTAGAAACATGAAGCACATTTATACAAGAAACTCCTGCATGGAACGTATTTAGAGCCTCACAAATGCCTTTACCTTCAGTTCACAGTCTTCGTTTACAGCCAGGTTACTCGGTTTAAGATCCTGAGAGAGAGAGAGAGAGAGAGAGAGAGAGAGAGAGAGAGAGAGAGAGATTTTCTGTCAATCATTTTTCTCACAAGTTTTTTTTTAGTTCTGATATGATTAAATAGTTGTACTAATCAAGTAAAATCAACAAAAATATCTACTGGGCATTTATTCTGTTCTTAAAAGCACAAATTACAAATCTAAAAAGTACAGGGTCTGATCCCTGGGTTGTAAAAGGTTTTTTTGTGCCTCTTTGTCTAGATCTCCCTCTTCTTCTGATGTCTTGCCGTAAGCAACTTGCTTTTAGCAGCAGTTTACTGTTGCATTGATGAAATGCATTTAAGGCCTGTTTGTGAGTCTAGGAAACAACCGTTTTATATAAATATTGTTTTTTAATAAATGTAGAAAACATTTAACGCTCAGCTGAATTCAGTTATCGATGATAACAGAGGTGTTTACATGAGCAGTGGATAATCTCAATAAACCTCACTCTCTCCCTACTGATGGAGGGAGGGGGGGGGGGGTTAGTGCTCATTTTCTAAATGCACAAATTGAACCGGTTATTAAAGAAACACACCCACTCAGATAACATTAATTGAATACGAATGATAACGTGCTGCGCTGGTTTGGCAGATTATTGGAGAGGTTTATTATCTGCCCCGCTGATTAGCTGAGCACATACAAAGGATAATGAAATATCGCTACGATAGTCTAACAAATAACAGAGTTTAGGAAAGGCACACCTACTGTCAACCTACTGTGTAACCTGCCTGCCGTGTCGCTACAAATACAATTATACTCTTCACTGTGTTTTAGTTATCAAAATTGGCACGGACACAAAAGGTTTATTTTTAATTTTTTGGGGATTTTCTAGTTAAGAATTCATGTTAAAGAATATACGGAGCGTTTTCATAGTTTAGTAATGTATTAGACAAAAAATTTATAATGACAAAAAAATAAATAAAAATAAATAATGGCATTAGCTCCTAAAACATTAATAATAACAGAAAATAAATAATACTTAACATAAAAATGTTACTAGTAAACAGAGTAAAAACTAAATGTAATAAAATGTGTAATTAAAAAATACAAAGGACTACTTTTAATTAGAGAACAAATTTAAACAAATATAAAAGTCTAATTTAAATGTTACAAGTCAAAATGAATAAGCTATTTACATAAAAAAAGTAAAGTATAGATAAAGTGTAAATTTCACTGAAAATAAAATACAGTAAAAATCTAAAACAAATGTAACTATACGTTAGGTTAAATAAAATGACAAACAAGAAAATAATTGATCGTCAGGATATTGAAATGTCGCAGGAGGAGGAGGAGGAGGAGGGTGTGGTACTCACTCGGTGGATGATGTCTGCTGAGTGGATGTACTGAGGAGAGAAAGACAGAGAAGAGGCCTTTAATCCAGTGATCGATGAGGAGCAATTACTGCAGGACGAAGAGCTGCGTCGAGAGCACTCAGCACATTAACGACTCTACAGTCTTTACAAACATCTATTAAAATAACACCAGCACAACGTTTCAGCGCTGAAGGTAGAATTACGAGACTCAAAACAATGGCAGCATCGCTTTAAACAGTGGAGCGTCTCGTCAGGTTTAAAGGTTCTCCTCGAAGCCAGAGATCTTCCTCCTTCCACACAACCTCAGAGTAAAAGCAGCTTCTGACTTGAGAGCAACACTCAAGAGAAGAGTCAGACCTTCAGTCCTCGCAGGATCTGATAAATGAGGAACTGCACGTGATCGTCTGTCAGCTTCTGACACTTCACAATGTTGTTGAGATCGGCTCCCATCAAGTGAGTCACCAGATACCTGTCCAAAAACAGTCCTCATGAGTCCTCCAACCTCCCGAAACTCTAGCGCATGTGGTTAAGATTGCTTTATAATGAGATTACAACCGGATGCAGAGAAGGATGATGTGGAGAACCCATGTCGCCATGGCAACTGGAAACGGTCCTCATTTAAAAGATCGTTTCTCCCATTGGAACATGCATCCCATACTCACACATCGTTGAACTCCTCTATCGTTGTGGCTGGCGAGAAGACATCCAGGAGTCCAATTACCTGCAACAAAAGCAGAAGTCGGAGAAAATGAAGCCACAATTTGAGGAAAACAGTAAAGTGTCAGAAAACTCTGCTTTTGTTTGGAATACAAAAGGTGGCTCTTTGAGCACCAGGAGTTCATGTTTGTGTAGGAGGCTGCGATTCGCTGGATCCACCCACGTTCAGCTATGAGCATTTACTCCGAATAAACGTTTAAAACGATTTAAACGTTCAGTGTTTTCAGCTCTATGCAAAGCTGCAGCGTCAAAAACTGAGCGTCTGCAAAACAAGACCTACTGATGTCGCCTCTGACATTACTTCCCTTTCGTTGTTGGTAATAACTCCTGATAAAACTTTCGACGCTCGTTTGGGACACTGGTGTTGAGAGACAGTCCCCCAATCTTCTATAATTCCTCAGAACACTCAAGTTCTTCCATACTCGTCCTCCTAACTCATGTTGGAACTGTTCCCATTGGGACCATGGAATTGTCTCCATCAGAGCTCCTCACATAACGAATCATATTTTGAGATAAAAAAAAGCATTTCTGAAAAATAAATAAGTGTTAATTCAATTATAATTAGCAGGCAGCATCAACACTGGTGCACCTGCATGTGGGCGATAAATATTGATAATCTCCCCCTGCTCTCATTAGCTCTCAGACAGGACGCATAACAAACAGATAAAGCTCCTGCTGGGGTTTGCCCTGGAGCAGGAAGTGGTGATGCTTTAACAGCCAGGGGAGAAAGAGAGGAAGTTGCCGTTTATGAGAGAAGAAATAATAACTTTCAGTCTGGCGTGAGCTCAATGGAGTCCACCCGAGCTCCTGCTTTTAACAGAGTTTCCGTATAATAGAGTTTGGACATATGACGATAAAAAGATCCGGTTCTTACGTTCTCATGCTTCATGTGTTTGAGCAGCCGCAATTCTCTATAGGTTCTCTTAGCGTGGATAATGGACTGAAAGGGCCTTGACAACTTCTTCACCGCAACTCTCAAACCAGTCTTTGAATCTAACGAAGAGCTGAAGAGAAGCAAAACAAAATAAATTATTAGTTGCCAAACATTTAGACTGCTGTACATATTTAAATAACATTATACAAAAAAAAAATAAAAAATAAAATAACATTATAAGAAGGGATGCACCGAAATTTCGTCCGCCAAAAATTTTCGGCCGAAAAAGCATTATCAGTTTCGGAAAGAAACTGAAAAGAAAGAAACTGAAAGAAAGCGCCGAAAATGTCGCCACGCCTCTCCCATCCTCCCATCTCGTTCGCGGTTTGGAAGTGCTTCAAAGTTTCAGATGACGACAGCAAAGTTGCAATATTTTTGCAATTATTTTTTTTCTGTTTGGTACAGTAATTTAAAATTTAAGTTAAAAAGCAGCTAACATTTTTTTTTGCAAAATTTTGTTATAGAAATTTTATTTAGTTTTGTTATTATTAAACAGCCTTATTACTGTTATTTATTACTGTTAGCAAAAAAGTTTGATTGCTTAATTAATTTGTAGTTTTTTTAAATACAAACAAAAGTAAAATATTTTAAACGTGTTTTAATGAAGCCATTTTCGGTTTCGGTATCGGTTTTTCGGCCCAGAATTTTCATTTCGGTGCATCCCTAATTTTAAGTATCACATGTAATCTGCTGGAAAAAAATCACCTGGATAAAGTGTAACATAATGATTAAATCATGGTCTAAATCTACGTTTAGTTGAAAATCCTTTTGATGCGGTGTAATGAGAAAGATGCAATCATACTTCTGACGATCTCGCTCCTAATCTACAAAATTCAAAGAGGTAGAGAGTCACGATTCAACCATAGAGCAAGCTCTTGTAAGTCATCAGTTCAGCGTCCAAAAGCAGATAACCACATTTCAATGTAACTTTACTAGTCTTACTAGTAGTTACTACACTACATGAGTCTTTACTAGTAGTTACTAAACTCCATGAGTCTTTACTAGTAGTTAAACTACACGAGTCTTTACTAGTAATTACTAAACTACACGAGTCTTTACTAGTAGTTACTAAACTACATGAGTCTTTACTAGTAGTTACTAAACTACATGAGTCTTTACTAGTAGTTACTAAACTACATGAGTCCACCTGAGGAGGAAAGGCCTTCTCACACCTAGTTCCAAATCTTTGAATAAACTCCCTGAGAATGTTTGCAGTTCAAATAAACCTTTGCAAGTTCCAAACCAAACTAAAAACATCTCTTCAGTCACGCTTTAGAATAGAACAGGGTGAAGGAAAGAAGTATTTGACCCTCTGCTGAAAAAAAGCAATATAACATATACTAAACCCTTTTTAGGGGCAGTCGTGGCCTAGTGGATAAGGTGATTGACTCGAGGTCGCCGGTTCCACTGGGAGTCGAAGGTGGAATGAGTGTTCAAACTCTCTCCCACCTGAGACAACCATTACTGTGGAAGCCTCCAGTTCCCCACAGCTCCCCAGGCATCGCAGCTGTGGCTGCCCACTGCTCCGGGTGCATGTGTGTGCGTGCCCTTGGATGGGTGAAATGCAGAGCACAAATTCCTTGTATGGGTAATACTCCATACTTGGTCCTAATGTCACTTTCAAGATGGATTTCTCGATCCCAGGTGTCTTTTACAGGCAACAGGGTGAGATTTCGAAGTGTGTAAAACAGCCACCTTTGTTAACGCGACCAGTGGGACAGGGTTAGGAAAGTATCTTTTTTTTAATATGCATTCCTCATTTTACTCTGAGGAATTTACAACAGAACTTAAATAATTATACAACAAATATGTGGTGAAGCTATCCATGCAAATGCAAGTTGTATTTTGCATCCTCAGAAGCTAGACAGCGACAAACCCTGGAGTCAGAAGAAACCAGAGCCCCGCTGCAGACTCTGCTCTTATGTAACAGCAGTGTGTGAGACTCGCAGCAGGATTCAGGAAAAGCTGACTCCATGGGTGTGGTGTGCGTGGTTGTTGCTTACGAACACTGTGAACTCAGAAAAAAAAGGCTTTGTGACCCACAGCTCCATACATGTTTCTTCCTTATAAAAATCAAGACAACACATTTTAAATGGCTGTAAAGCTGTAAAAAAACCTAGCGGATAATTCATCAAACGTCTTCAGTTTTGCAAAGCAGAATATTTCAAACAGGTCTGGAACAGGTTTAGAGCAACCAAACAACATTGTGATTTTCAGTTTTGCCGTCACTTACTCAATATGGGCAGAAAGTGAAAAGTGTTTTTAAATTATAAACATTATCTCTGTCTTTATTTTCTATAACAAATAAGGTTCATCTTTTTATTTGGGTCATTTTGCAACGTTCTGTTTTAAAAGCAAAGTTTCGAGGTCCAAAAGATGCAAATACGTCACACGGTCTATTAATTTGAATGAGAAGGCACCCAATCACTGAGTGGTCGACATAAATATGCATGAGAACGTACATTTTGATTCGGCCCCGACACTCATGCAATGGTTACTATCAGCCAAGACAAAATGATTTTCTGTGCACTAGGGGTGTAACGGTTCACGGAGATGAATTGAACCGTTTCGGTGCGGCATGTTCGGTTCGGTACACTTGCGTACCATTTCGGTATATTTTTTTAATATATAACGAAACGGTATATATTTTTTTCTGTATATTTTTTTAAATGTTCCTAGGCGAGTTTCTGCACGGACGCTATTGAGTGACGCACAGTAGCGCTTCACGATTAGCTGTGAGAAATGGCAACGGCGAAAGAGAAGCCAGAGCTTGAAGACCCTCCCACCTCACTACGCTCTCCTGTTTGGGAACACTTTGGCTTCTCTGTTAAAAGACATAACGGGGATAGACGAGTGGATAAATTTAAAGTTGTATGCCGACATTGTTCCACGGAGATCTAACATTTTCCACTTCTGGAGATATTGTCACTGCAACCAGATCTGTGCTCTCTTCAGAAAATGTGGATAGGTTAATCTTTTTAGCCAAAAACTTAAAACTTGAATAGTTAGTTTTGTTGATATATAAGCTGAAGCTGTTGCTGGTGTTAAAAGTTTTCAGGTCCTAACTAGTTCCAGTATTTAATGTTTTATTTTAAAAATGTGTATTTCTTTATAGAGTGCAATTTATTTAAAATATCACCCAAATGTGTCACTTTTATTTACTTTATGCAAGAATTCTATTGTGTATTGGCAGCTTTTCAAAATAAAGATTTTGTAAGTTCTTATTGTTTTGTACCGAACCGAATGAACCGAACCGAGCTCTCCAAGACACTGTACCGAACCGAATACGATTTTAGCGTACCGTTACACCCCTACCGTGGGATCTAATTTCCTTAGAGATTTAAATGAAACCTGCACCAAACTTTTGGTACATCCAGAAATATTAAAGTACTGATATATTTCCCGGGCAGCCGTAGGTAAAGGCAGCAAATCTCTTAACATCAGGTTAATACAGCTGAGCTTGATAAGTTTGCTGGCTGTGATAATATCGATAATAGAATTAAACAGACTGAAATACTACGTCACATTCTTCCCAATAGTGGCAGCAGTACGATGGTGCTCCAACTGTCAATAATGATCACCAAAGACAGCAGTGAACAACGACGAGAGGCATCTAAGCAAACTTTTCATTTCTACGCTGCTCTCTGAAGCAGAAAGCGGTGAGGTGGCTCAGGTGGATATTGAGAATGATTCCATGTCAAAAAAGCTAAGTGTTGCTTCGAAGAATCCTGGGTGGATACAGGAGAAGGATCTAGAGGAGCCACAGAGCTGATTGCGAAACATGGGGAAGCACTTGACACCAGAGGGTGAAGAAAATCCCCCTCTCTCTCTCAGACAAAAACACACTGATGCTTTTCAGAAGAGGATGGTGGGGGCATGTTGTTATCGTAAGAGCTCTGCGTTCTAAAGATAAAATAATATTTGTCTTCTTAATTAAATATCTGACCTGAGCAACACCTCAGATTCAGAAGAGAGCGATCAGAGCTGAAGTGAGCAGCGGTTTCTTTCATGCACGAGAACCTCGGCAGCATGCATAACACGTTTAAATTGAGCCGCGAGGACAGCGCAGAAACTGGACTGATGAGTCAGAGCAGAGTGACATCACCATGATGTCATCATGCACCACATTCAGAGCTTTCCATCAAACTTTGACCAACCACACTCTCTGTAGGAACTCTTAACCACTGAGCTCAAAGATCCCGCCACAAAACCTCATAATGATTATAAACTTACAGGAGATATATACCGGTACATATCAAGAGCAGACAGGTGCTTCCTGTTTACACTGTTTATCCTTGAGATGATTCAACAGATTGATGGGAGTTTGATCCAGAAATGGAAAGTTTGTAGCGACCGGGACTCTTCCCAGGGCTGTTCTGAACAGAGCAATCAGGCAACAAGTGATCAAGAACCTGATCTCCATCTCTGCAGCACTCCATCAATGAGCAACCAGATGGGAGACGCTTCTCAGTAAAGACGTGGATGGAAATCATATTTGGAGGATTATTTTCAAAATGCAATTTTACTTCACAGGTTATATGCTAATGAATGAACCGCTTTAATCTTGCATCTGATCGTGATTTGCCTGAAACTGATGTTCGCACCTCAAACAACAAGCCCATCTGCACTAAAGTGTTCAAGCAGAGACATTTACAATGCAAATAAAAGTTTATATATATATATATATATATATATATATATATATATATATATATATATATATATATATATATATATATATATATATATATATATATATATATATATATATATATATAAAGTAGATTCCAAAGACAAAATGACAGTGCTTAACTGCCTTTACATAAACTAATTATACTTCTTCAATCCAGAAGAAATCCAGTGCAAGTAGCCATTTTAAACACTAACAAACATTATGCCTGGGACACTTGTGCAATAGGCAACACTTACTAAACACATTACAGCTAATAACTGTATTTACCACACGGATCCATAGGCTCCAGAACCCACAGGAGACAGACTCTGGTATCTCTCTGGTACCTCCCAGATGGTTTTATTCAGCTCCTGTCGATAGAAAGTGGGTCTTTCCTTCTGGGACATTCCTGCAGAGGAGTGGAAACTTTCTGTGCTTTTCTCCTGGAGACCTCAGTCCAGTCAAATCAACGCAAACAACCCAACGTGAAGGGCGCCCAGACTGACGCGCTGACGGTAAAAACGTGCAGAACCTCGAGGTAGGCCCCTACAAGAGAGACGAAAGTGCAAAACAGCGTGATAATGCTCGAGGATTTCGCGGCTGTCTTTCCTGGTACAGGTTCTGCTCTGCTGCTGTCTCTGACGAATTGCTTGACGTCACTACGCGAGGTCAAATATCGGACTGTCTCCTGAAGTCTCGCGAGAACACGGGGGGTTCGTGAACGCTGTCCGAAACGAAATAACTATTTGTTTGTTTGTTTTGTTAATTTATTTATTCGTATTTTTGTTAACAGTCACACAAAACAGCGTGAAACAGGAAATGTAACAAAAATACCGGAGGGGAAAATTACCTTATAAAACAACAAAACTTTTATCTGCAATATACATCTCTGTAATAATTACCACAAACTAGGCAAGTCTTATTATTGTAATAGCATGCAGTGAATATAAGCAATCAAGATAGTTTACATTATAATGAAAGAACCAAGACAAAGAAGGGAACATTCTAATTTTTAATTTATGATAAAATGGTGGATACTTTGTGCTTGGGTGCTTTAAGGATTAAACTAGAACATTATAATAGTTTTAATGAGCCAGGGGGCATTTTGGAAAAATATACATATGAATGTACAATTTGGTCATTATAATAAAATCATTGATTACAATTGAGTCATTATCATATTTCACCAGGAAGAGGTTACAGTACCAATAGAAGCACAAAAAGAGAATGATTCCAGCATAAATGGCATCAAAAACATTTTTAGCTGAAACTGGGATGTTAAGTGTCTGTGAAAACTTGAATGTAATTAAAATTATCTTTTTTCCTAACAAAACCTGAATTAACATTTCTTTTTATACAGGGTATATCTGTTTTCTTTTTACAGGAAGCTCTCCATTTTAAACAATTATGGATGCTTACTGAGAGCAAGAGTTATAGAAGAAAATTAGTTTACAGAATGGAATCTTTCAACAAAAAGAAGCTTTTCTATTATCAATCAATGCACATGCAATAAAAAAAAAACATTACAAATCAATAGCAAACTGTGCATAGGGCTTTATATCAAATATTTACAGTATTATATTGCACGTTTATAAAATGAACATTTGTCTTTCACAAAACAGTTATAATGAATTGCAGCACATTTACAGGTGAGATGAAACCATTTTATTCAGATGTAAAAAAACTGTTTTCTTGCTTTCTGTCACTGTGGTGTTAACATTCTACGACTGGAGATGAAAACCTTCATTGAACTGTTCTCTACTATAATCTACTCTATTGTGACTTTCAGATTACTAGAACAATAATACGTCATGTGTCTCCAGATACTTGTAGAGACACATGTCTATTTTCTGGGTAGCATTTAACACTGCCCTCATACAACACATTTTAAAAATCTCAATAATATTGAGATATAAACGTGCTTTTGTGAATTTACTTTTTATTTTTCTTTGTAGCTGGTCCAGATCTCAATTTGTCGTAACAACTTTGAGATTAGTTACAGTAAAGACTTGTGGAAAACCTTTACAGAAGAATTGAAGTTATTAAACCCTGTTGATAAACAACATGATCCATTGAAAGTAGAGCAAATATCTTTGGAAATTTGTGAATGTTTATAAGCTTTAGACCTCTACAGAAATAGCTAATTAAAAATTATGAATGTTGGTATGGCTCAAAAAAAACATTCAACTGTGTTTCGCTACATATTTCCTTAACAATATTTGTAATAAAGCAAGACACTTAATATCTTTAACAATCTGATGATGTTAATGATGTTGTTTTTAATTTTTGGTTAAAAGAAAAAATAGAAAAACAAAGCAGGAAGAAATGTAAACAAGTTAAAGTAAGCTTTTCTGCCCTCTTCAGCACAAACCTTAAAAAAAAAAAAACAGAGTACACAAGTACAAAATAAAAGTCCTGCAACAGACGTTCCAGAAACTTTCATCCAAGACCTAAGTCCCCTTAAAATCTACATCAGTTCATTTACAGACTGTGAATATTTACAAAAGTGGAGAACGGGTCTTAAACAAGTGCATCTCTGTGCGTCTTCAGTCCTAGATCCCATTGTCACTCTGCAGAATTCAAGTAGACAAGGGTCATTTGAGGAAGACCAGATAGAAAGCCATGGACAAACATGAGGCAGCCACAAGCATGTGCAGACGCGTGCCTATCACTGCAGCTGCAGAGAGATCACACAATAAATTTAAGCCTGGTAAATGGAAATCAAATGGAAGCTTGTTTAAAATTTTAATATTCTCATCTATGGTGATGAATTATCTGCATGTAATCTACTTATGCGTGTATTATTTACCTTATGAACAGGTATTAAGCTATGAAATTAAAATGTGTTCCTGTGCACATCATTTACCCTTGTAAAACACCCCCCAGACCCCTTTTTTCTCAGAGAGGAGCCAGCTGTTGAGTCGAGGGACCTTCTTCAGATACGCACAGGTGCAGATGAACAGAAGCCCGAACACCAGGATCCCGTCAAACGAATACACTGCGAACACAATTAAAATACTGTTTAAATAATATTTACTATTATTTTTATATTATATTGTATATTTTATAATTAATTTTTTGATTGAATCAAAATCACACGTGGGATACAGTATTTAACTTGTTTTGCCTTTTATTCTTTTTAAAAAATCCAGAACATCACAAGAATCCACAGAAACTGTTGTAAACAAGCTATAACTGCTTGAAATTGAGGGGAAAAACCTACTGGAGGGTCCCTTGGTAAAGAAAATTAATTATAATGCTGATGAAACATGTATACTAATGACATTTAAGGTGATCATGTGCATGTCTAATAATATTAATACATTCAAATATTAGAGAATTCTAATACACAACGGATTTTAGTTCAGTTTTTAGACACATTATCGTGGGTTACAGGAATAAAAGATTAACGTAAGTACATGAGATTTAATCTGTTTAAATCAATGTCTACTTCAGTATTTACACAATTTGGTCCTTATTTCGTGTTTATCAAGTTCTTAAAAGTACCTGCAGTCCAACAAGAGCCACGTATACAGAAAGAACTGAGTGACAGCACTAACAGTCTAATCACTAAACCAGACCATACGCCCAGGGTTTACCTCGTATATTAAATTATTAACATACCGTTTGTCATTTTCTCAAGATTAAAATTGACGCTGAGATGAACTGGGAACTGTCTGAAAAGTGTTTTATTTACGCTCTTCATCAGTTCCGCAAACAGCTTCCACTTCCGGTTTCATCGGGGACGTCAACAAAATTAAATAAAAGTCTTTATTTATCGGTAAAACGAGAATTTTTGAAAACAAATTTAAACCATTGCCTCTTTATAACATGTATAAATCCACAGACGATATAAAACTAGGTTAAACATAAAAATGACACTCCCACATTTTAATTTACAAAAAACCCAATTAAGTTAACGATTCAGATTTAAATATCATTAAAACATCATTGAAAAAATTAAAGTATCTAGTGTCCTAACATGGATTTTGCTCTAAAGATTATTAGGCGATTAATCAGTTTCCTTCTCACAAATTTCTTTGTTATTAACAATTCATACCTATTCATTACAATCTGATTCATACCTGTACATTGCTCATCAGTGAAATGATAGAATATTAATTAGTGTGCTAAAACAAAAGTTGGCATAGTGCTGCTAATGTAAAAAAAAATGAAATATTCAATCTTTCAAACTAGTCATACTTTCTACACTGGTTCTAAAAAGTAGTTTATTTTATTAGCATTATGGCCTTATTGGTTTAAAGTGAACATTGAGTGAGCTCAATTGCTTGAGTTGGGATTGACTTATTTACATGAATTTAGAATTTTGCAAAACAAAACATAAAAATCAAACAACTAAAGCAACAAATGTTTTCTGGTACTACTCAAAAAGTACACATTAATAAAGTACAAAGTACACATTAATACGCACGCACGCACACACATACACAGTTATTTTTGTTATTCTTGGGGTATATAAACACTGAGACAAAGCTTGAATCTCAGCAAGTTAATTTAATAAGCAAGAGAAGGTTTGCTCTAAGCAGTAATCCTCCATCTGCTGAGTGTATTTGTGAGAGAGGTTGAGGGATGCCCATCCCTCAGTCTCCTCGTTCTTCTGCTTTCAGTTGATTTATGCAGATAATCTCTCTGTAAGCTGTGGACAGAGCAGGTTTTGCTTTAATAGTCAGCTGAACACTCTCTGCTGATGTGTGCTCAGGGTTCTGCTTCAGCATGCTGATATATCACCAAACACAGGTAAGATCCAATCTGCTCTATTCTATTTTACACATAGATTATACATTTAAATACAGAGTTTTATTAGCCTGTAAGGTAAAATATAAGATAATATTAAGCTATTTATAATTAGCAATCAAGTCAATCTTGAATTTCTATTCTCACCATCACTTTACTTTTTAAAAGTTTGAAAATCCCTGCTGTAAATTTGTTTTAAATATACACTGTTTAAACAAATTCCTTCTTTGGAAAAAACATTTCTTCTTCTCCTTATTAGGTTATTTCCAAAAGAATGGCACACAAGGACCAGAATAAAGGTATTCTCCAGCTTTCTAAGTTTATGTAAATATGTATAATAAATAATGTATATATTTAAACAGCTCCATTTACGGGTACGTTGGATTTTTCAACTTTGGAATTTAACATTACATTTTAAGTTCAAATTTGAATTTAATAATTTGTAAGCTTAATATCCCATGTCGGTTTCTTAAGCTGTTTATGAAATCTTCCAAAGCTCATCTACCTCTTTGTTTCAGAGCACTCCAGTACCGCAAAAGCTCTGGACCAAATTCATCTCATCCCTCCCAAAAAGCTGCACAATCCCATCCTGGAATCGGCGAGTCACAGAGGACTTCACCGGGAACTGCTGCTCAGCCACAAACAGTGAGCTCTAAAGCCTTATATTCTAGAGCAGTGTGCCAAACATTGTCAGATGAAGGTCCTTGTGGTTCACTGGGTTATAATGGTGTGTGTCTTGAAGCGGGGTTAGAAATAAAACTTGCACAACTCTGTGAGCAACTTATGATACCCCAGAAGTAGCATCAAACGAAGCAATAATTCTTTTTACTTCTTTAACTATTTAATTAGGAATTTAAGGACAACTTTTTTGATGCTGGTAATTTTTCAAAGCGGATTCAAAATGTTGAATAAACACAGTTGAAGCAGGAGGTTGCATTTTGTTTTGCAATACAACAAAATTACAATTAGTAAATCGAATTAATCCGCATAATGAATTGAGATGTCTTGTGATGGCTGTGTTTGATGGGCACTGGAGCTGAACACAGCAGGACACTGACATCCTTGGTAAATGATCCCAAATCCAATCCAGACGGATCAGAGCGAGCCTCTTATACCTAGGCTTGGCCTCTGCCGTCTGGACGGGTCAACACACTGTTCTGGGCTCAGGGTTAAACACAATTTTTCAAAAGCTAGGGATCAGCCAGAGAGCTGCATAAAACATTGGTAACACACCCCTGGACTCTTGAGTCAAACACCAGTCTAAAACAATTTTTATAAAGGGGATTTTTATTTGTATCAGCTAAATAGTTTTTTTAAGTCCAATCGGACTCAATAATTCAATAAATTTTAGATTTGTAAAATCTGTTAAACGCTTGGTTATAAAATAGTTCCTACAAGGCTAACGTTTTGAACTGCTCCCGGATAGAACTCCAACATGATGGAGGAATGTGTTAATGGATCACATGTGCTAATGGTTTATTTCCTCCTCTTCAGAGAGTAATTCATCTAGTGTGTTTTATCAGTGGTCTCTTACCAGAAGAGAAGCCAGAGCTGAAGCGAGTGTTGGAGCAGCGGAGAAATAGAGAAAGAGAAGAAGACTCACAGTCTCCATCAGACCTGGAGAGAGAGCTGAGCAAGCGGCGGCAGAAACTGCAGGAGGTACAAGGTGCTTTTATCAGAATGATGCAATGTAAATGTAAGAATAGTTCAAAACATTTCCAGAACAAGCACCAAAGTACAAAATGTCACGAAGGTTTGATCAGTTTGATCAGTTTTCGACCCTTTTGGCCTTCCATATTTTCTATAACACGTTGCGGGGCTAGTGTCATGACACAAATTTTCATAGAAATAGAACCTTCATAGAAATAGAAAATTCATAGTATAGTCACAATCTATTTACATTTTTACTATGATTTTTTGCATATATTCCCTAAATACATGTATACCTTGGCAAAAAGTTAAATTTTCTGGTTATAAAAATTCTAAAATGCTGATGCTTTTTTTATTATAGATGTTATGGTTTTGCAAATGTATTTCTTTATACATTTTCATTTTTGAGGCCATTTTTTGTTTTATTGGACCCAAGGGTATATAGTTCGCTATCTCTTCTGGCTTTATAAAATGGGGTCCATTAAACGGATTCTGGTTATTAAAATGATCCGTCAATTAAATACCTAATCTTTCGAGACACAAATTTGACATTTATGAACGGAATGTCCCTATGTTTCTCTCCATACAGTACGAGCAAGAAGAGATGAGACGCAGAGAAGATTTACAAAACATGCCTGAGTTTGTTCGGGTTCGAGAAAGCCTGCGACACATCAGCGTCACCAGCTTCTGAACTCATCAAAGATATTTGGAGTGCTTTTATGAGGAACTGTGAAATATCATTCACTATACGTTATTCTCTGTCATTATACAATTCCATTCCTGGTGAAACCTAGAAAAAATTGATTTAAAGGGGATCAGGAAAAGTTGATGAACTCCACATTTCTCACTTTTATTAAAGGGAGGGTGCGCGATTTAAGTACTACAAAAATACCATAGTAACACATTTCACTTTCACTTATTGATAACCCTTTCACGTTACCTGCGTCTTTGATAAGGTTATCAAGAGTTATCAAGGCAGAGGAAGAATGCAATAAAAGCAGATTTTAAAATAAAACAAAAACCGTTTGAGTCCTGAAATTTTCACTGTGGCTTTATTGTTCCTGCACTTTTCCTTTTCTCAGTTCAATACCCCTTTAATCTTCTATTTCATTATTTGAATATATAAAAGAGCTAAAAGAGTACAACATTACTAAAACTCACGGTTCATTTCATACACTTCAGTCACAACACTTCAAACACGTTCAGCCAATCTCAGCAGAGTAAATCTCAAGGTTGATAATCACATGGCAAATCTCCATACGGAATGAGAAATGTGTCAAAAGACCTAAGAAAAAAATTAACCTTTGAAGGTAAATTTTACAGCATTGAAAGTAAATCATCAGTACAAGTTTCTCATCTACAAGTTCATGTCTTTCTCGTCTGGCTCAGATTTCTTTAAAGAGTTTCAGTACATACAGGATTGTTAACGAAGGATCAAGAACTCCAGTCTCCCTCGGTCTACATTTACTTTCCAGAAGAGCAGCTTTTCTGTAACATTCATCTCATTCAAAAGGCCTTTATGAAAGTTAAAGGGATGGGTGACAACAGACAACATAAATGGACAGAAATTCTGTTCCCAAGAGTAAAACCTCTTTACTCTTGTTCTATATAATATAAACACATGTAAACAATGCAAATTAAATTATGAGAGATATCTCCCAGGCCCATACCAGAAGCATTTTTTGCTAATGCTAAATATTCATTATACATATTAACCTCCAATAAACAATCGGTCTGTTCTCATCTCACCAGAAACTTTGCTTGAAAAGCATAATTCAAAAGAAATTGGACCAAAGGTTAAATTTTTGAGATATTTTGTTATAATTGCAAGGAGACATATTTTTAAGGTCCAGAAATTTATGTAAAATTATGGTGCAACTACTGGAGTCACATGAACTATTCCAATAACTTTTCCAATATTTTTGAGCCTTTCTGGAGCTTTGCAGTTTAGGTTGCTTGCGAATTAAAGAGAGGATCAATCTCTTTTATCGGAACTCAAAAGTGTTAGAGGGATGATTAAATAATACTAGAAACTGAGCAGAAACACTATGAGGGGGAATGTTGAGGATTAGAAAACTCCTTTTGGAGCAACCTCAGGTTCAGGAATCAATTCCACGACTTTAATTTTATTTGCCAAACACACAACATTGGCAATAAATAAATAAATAAATATCACAGGGATGAAAGGATCACGGGATGCCATCCTTGCGCTGGCAGCACTGTGAGGGTGGCACACTCCAGTCGTAGATGTAGGACAGCCTCAGCTTGACTTCCTCTTTACAAAGGCGCCCGTCCCGCTGCAGAGTCTGGTGCTTCTCCAGCATGTCCTCCAAGCTCTGCTTGTGAGTCACCAGATACTTATTACTGCACCCCCGGGACTTGTACTCGGTGTCAAATCTGGGATCATGAACCCGTTTCACATCCACCGGTGCCAACCAGGTGCCCAGAGACACATCCTCACTCTGCCAGATCTTCAAATATCCCATGTTGAGTCGAATATAGTGCACCAGATCTGAGGATAGCACGTAACCTCCTCCCAACGCATAAGGGAGGTAATAATCACATAGCTCCCATGTGCTCTCCTTCCACTTTCCGGCTGCTTTGACTCGCCCTCGACCCGAAAAGAAGCCCCAATAGAGCCGAGAGGGCATCTTAGACTTAAGCTCATCCTTTAGCAAATCCAGTCGGGCAAAGGTATCATCGTCAGCCTTAAAAACAAATTTAAAATCCACGTTTTGGTCCAACCAAGAATACATGTGCAGGAGTTTCAATGTCAAGTTATCATAGGAGTCCCGGAGGTCAGGGAGCAGGAGGAGGTCATGGTGACGGATTTGCTCGGTGGCCAGATTTTGAAGCTCTTCGGGGGCAAGTCCCTCAGTACCGATCACAAAGCGGTGCAATACTTCGGTATCGTGTTTGGAGAGCCACGTGCTTCGGATGATGCTGCGGCGCTCTGTGTATTTCGGTCCAGTGGTGATGAGGATGACCAGAAGCGCGATTAGATCTTTAGCGTGATGAGCAAAGGGTGCCTCTTTTGAATGGAGCTGTGCCCGCGGTTCCACTCCTCCAAAGGATTCAACTGGTTTTAACGTCTCTGATGTACATTTGGCAAGAAATAAGAGTATGACGGCAAAGACGAGGAGGACGATGAGTGCCAGGGCTGTTTTGTGACGACACACCAGACGAAGCAAATACATGTTGCCACTGAAAAGCAGAAAGAAATAGTGACAGCATGAAACAGTTCATTCCCAATGCTTTTGTACATTTTCTATGTTACAGCCTTAAACAAAAAATGAATCGCTTTCAAAAAAGCATAATATCCCATAATGGCAACATTGCTGACTTTGTGAATTTCTTAAAAATGAGCTGCTACATCACAAATACAGAACATTTTCAGCTCGGTGAATGGAGGAAAACATTTTCAATTCTGTTTGTACCAAATTGATCTCATAAAGTATCTGCAAAACACACATTAGTGGTTGATTGGGTAATTAAATATTTCATAGAAAATATATAATTCACAGTCTAATGCAGCTTTTACAAAATGTGCTGCAGCTATGTTATGCACACGGTTGCTGTTTAGTAATGGCATTACACAGCAAAATACAATGTACCCAATTCAAGGTAAAACGTAAAATTTGTTAAAATAAAAGCAATTTTCCTGTTTTATTATATGAATGCTGCAATCGTATACGTTTTCTCATCTACTTCACTAAATGACAGCACGCACGCACACACACGCACGCACGCACGCGCACACAACTACCTTATGTTTTTGCTGCAGAGTTATCAAGCACTGTGTTTATTACTCATCTTCTTCCTCTTCCTTAGATCCTGATGTTTATTGTTTTGCAGAAGCTACTGCCGTTTGTCAGATTCATCACAGCTTCCGCCTCACTAGAGATATCCTGCGATAAATGTAATATTAATAACTAATACGTAGCAGACACCACATAAACCTATCACGGAGACGTGCTTTGTCCAAGAAATAAGAAACTTATAAAAATTTGTTTCAGCGTCATTTTTTGCTGTTTACATTCACACGTCCTCGGCATTTCCTGTTCTTTCCACTACTAACGCGGTGGTGCCCTGACTGATACTGGCAACAGTGACACCTGCTGCACCGGATGGTTGAATCATTTAACGACTCATCGATCATGCATTTTCCTGCCAGGATGTAACGTTTTTAGCATTCTAAACAATTTAACTGTTAAAGAGAATGAAAAGATGATTAATCAAACAACATTAATTTTCGATATATGTGAAGGAAAAATGCCTTACGAACATATGAGCGTGGGTTTGAAATGGTATACTGCAAGTTTAGTCATCTTAATATATTATTTACTGAAAAGCTGATACTTCTGCAAGAACAGTTTATGAAATGAATGCTTTTAAAACCCATATCAATAATTAATATTTGACGCAAAACTGAAAGTAGAAACACCAAGGCACACAGTTGAGGTGCTTGAAGTTTGTTTTATTGGATGGACACACAATGAAGCTGCTAGTTTTTCATGATTGACCGTAAAAAAGTGAGCAGTACTGTCTCTGAAGTGAAACGTCGTCTGAACTCAGAAACACAGCCGAAGGTGTCGAGAAGGAGAGAAAATTCAAGGCACATGGCGTTATTGAGAGCAGATCCAGAGACGGACTGCAGCGGTCACTCACAGTGTCTTCAAGAGCAGATTCGACCCCAAAAATCTCACCGACACCACAGACGGGGCCAGACAGGGGTTGTTTTTGGTGCACGCTAGATTGAACAGCAGACAACTCACAAACGCTGCAAACACAGCACGCTTCATGCCAGAAAACAAACCATCATGATCATTTACAAGCATCACCCAAACAACTTAATTCCATCATCTGTGAAATTGTTTCATTTTTTTCAGGGGGAAGAAACCAAAATTTTTCTTACATACCATTTTTTTGTCTAAATATGGATATAGTGAGTTTTCAACTTTCTTCAGTTAACTTGCGGATACGAAACAAAAAGGACAATTTGGGTGAGCAGTCCCTATAAAATCAAACAACAATGTTAAACGTGTTCACCCTAAAAAAAAAAAATACTGTTTTCAAGATTTTCATTGACGATGATCCAAAAGAAGAAGCAAAGCTTCACTAGCCAATGTTATATGGAGTTTAGACAAAAGAGACAGTGTTTACATTCTTATGCAATCATCTGTAAGCCCTTAAACAGCTCTTTGTGTGCTCCTCAAGACAGTTTTGTGCTTGATCCCAACAAAAGGATGTTTTTTTTTTTAACATCGGCAGCTCCAGCGGTGATAAAACCATTGCAGTGTGCCAATCCCTTTGGTTTCTTACTCTTTTAAAAACAAGGTTCATTCTATTATTGATGCATTTACACACAAAAAAAACAATTTCTACTGAAAGGTGAACATTTATCAAAATATTCTCATTTTGAACTCACAACACAAAAGATGCACTAACTAAACGATTGAGGAAGAGTACATTTGGAGGAACCGTTCACCCTAAAAAAAATGAATCCCGTGTTTCTTCTGTTGAACCCACAAATTATATTTTGAAGAAGGTTGAAAACATTTCTTTACAACACTTTACTACATATATTTTTGTTGGTTAAACAAAGTATTTGAATGTTCTTTTAAAGGTACACTTCATAATATTTCACCACTAGGGGTCGCATTTCCAAAACAGAAATCATTGTCATGATCAGAAGGGCGGAGTCAATAATGTGTCTTTAGCCAATAATGTGTCTTTAGCCAATAACTGCTGCTATAGATGCAACATAACTACGTCACATGGCAGATGACCAAGGAAGTAGCCTCTGCTCCAAACAAACCATCAGAAACTGCTAATAATCTAAGAACACGAGAGAGGATTTCAGATATTAAACTTTAAAATAACTTGGAGACCTAAATATCATCTATTTAATAGCATTTAAGACATGTAAAAGTAATTTTAAAATCATTATTACCAAAAGTATTCACTCACACAAGCAGATGTTTGATCACTTCCTTGAGCAGAGAAGTGTACAATTCAGCAGTTCTGCAGCAGGAGAATTAAGATAAAGTTATTCTTGAACTGTTGTCAGAGAACACCTCCAGGATCTCAACCTTTTATAAAGCCTTCCTAGTGGAGTTGAAGCTGACATAGCTGCAAATGCTAGTAATTGTCAAATGAAACCTTTTGTGCAGATGATGAGATGCCACTTAAGTTCATGTGTGTCTGCAGATGAGTGAATACTTGCAGTAATGTCGTATATGTCAGAAACATTGAAACCAGATTTCAACATTCTCAATAATAACTTCTTTTTAGTTCAGGTTTGTGATCACACTTTGTAGAGAGATCTAATCTAGAGTGTTCTTTTTACAACACCTTTGTTTGCAAAGCATAACAAACATTCTTTTCCAAAACCAGCAAAGCTTCACATTATTTTCATTGGCTTTGATCATCCTGTTTCCATAGAGTTTTTCATGATTAAAATCATTTCATTAAAGCAGATTACCGTAGCCCCTCAATCTGCAGATGTTTCTGACAACACACACTCTAGTAATCGACTAACACACGGCGCTAACTTAAATAACCCGGCCATCAGGGGCCTAACACACACTTCTCTGTTCATCTCCTGCGTCCAGAGCTAGCAGAACAGCTGTCGAGAGTCAGCTGGCATCAAACATAACTTAAAAACCAGACATTCTACGACAGATTAAACACGACACTGAAAATAAAACAGATTACATTAAGGATGTGCGTCGAAGCAGGACACGATTTAAAGGTGTAGCACACCTAAAAATTAAAATAATTACCCTCAAGAGATCAAGAAAAATGGTGGAAACAAGAACAATCTAGAGAATATATTTTTAGGCCTTAAATTAATTAAAACGTTTTTTTTTTAAATGCTTTTCCTACTAGTCAACGTTTTTTAACTAATTGTACTGAATGCTTTTTCAAAAATTAGAGGAAACCCAGTTGAACATCTTGATGGTCTACTGGTTTCCAGTGAGAATCTTCAGTCAGAAGTTCGTCTAGAAATCATGTTTTCGTCATAATTTTCAATAGTTTTAGTTTTGCACTCCAAAAATAGATTTGCAACAAAATACTCATGAAGATTTTTGGATAAAATTAATCTCATTTTGATTTACACATATCTGAAGTGCGACCCTTCAATTAAACTCTTAAGCTGATTAAAAATAACTTGATTATTTAACAAAAATTTGAATGAGTCATCAAACAAAAATTGCATACATACAATTAAGTTTCAAGCGTAACTACATTTTTTTACCCAAAACATTTCTGTCATTATTGTCAACAAACCATATTTAAAAACCATAATGCTCTACTAAAATGTTTAGTTGGAATACAACATTTTTTCATACTATTTTCACATATTCTAAAGTTACTCTAATTAACATCCTTCAATTGAGCCAGATTAAAAATAACTTTAGTTTAAAACACTTGGAAATTTGGGTCAAAATAAAATTCATTTTAAAAATGGATCTATTTAAAAAAAAAAAAAAAAAAAAAATTGAAATGATCTTATGTGTTTAAAAGATGAAAATTTGTTGATCGCTGGTTCAATCTTTAAGCTTTTGGGGTGATTTTCATCATTTTTAGGTGAGCCGTCCCTTTAAACATCGGCGCAGTTCCTCTATTGCTTACGAATTAAAACCAAGTCAGCTAAAAAAAAAACAAAAACAAACCTAAATAAACTGGATTCTCACATTATCACACTTCTAAAATATCAACAAGGCTCTAAAACATAAATAGCACAGATCAGATTAAACCTGGATGCAGCAGCTGACTGTCGCGTCAAACAGTGATCCGACCAATCGGTGCGACTCAAATGTAGGGGTACTGAGGCACCCTCCGGGGGCTAAGCTGGTAGCTGTTAAAAGCCCCGGGGTAATGTTGCTGGTAGTGGGCAGGGATTCCGCTGACCACGCCTCCAATGGAGTCTTTTGGGATGTGACTGGCTGCATAGTGAGAATGGGGCGTGGCGTGGATGGCAGGGGAGGAGCCTTGGGTGAGGAGCCGCTCCATGTGGGAGGAAGGGGGTGCGTAGGGGTATAAATTAGGTGTGCTGGGGAAGGAGGTGGGATCTTGGAGGCAGTAGTGAGCAGAGGGAGGGGGGTAGGTGTGCTGGCGACGCAGGGAGGATGAACCGCCGCCGGATACAGTGGTCTGGAAGAGAAAGATTTAAAAGTTTTCAATCAAATGTTTATTTATACAGCACTTTATACACACACTTTCAGTTTGCTCAAAAATGCTTTCCATACTAAACATCACGGACAAACAGGAGAACCAATAAAATGCAATAAAAACCACTCATCTAGTAACATATGTGTGTACGTTCTAGTCTAATGTAACCCCAGACCTTAGCTCACCTGACTTGAGAGGTTGAGTGGTTGAGATCTGCTGGCCTCCTGCTGGTGCTCGCTCACGCTCTCTCCTGAGCTGATCTGGTGCCTGCCGGCTGCTGCTCTCTTCGGCTTCACGTACAAATTTTGATTAAGACCTAAAACACACAAACCCAATGAAATGAGAAAGCTTTCTAGAAAAACATGCCCTGAACATGCTTCATGTTCAACTTGCCCGCAGGAGGAGGGATCCTGGCTGATATTGAGGTCTCCACAGGCTGCGTTTTGACCGAGGGTGCCACCACAGCCAGGGATTTGTGCAGTCGTGAGGAAGTAGCCCCTGTGTGGCTGTTCTGGGGGCGAGGGGTCAGAGGGCTTGCCGTGGATGAGTCTGAATCGTGAACGGTCAGGCAGCTGATCACATTGGTCCTGTTGCTGGGGCCGACGCTGTTAAATCAGATTAAAATTCTTTACAATTTGGGGATTTTGCTTTTTTTGTTAAATTCCCTCCTAGGAAAGGAGAACATTATATTACATAATTGACCTCACCCTAGTAACATGACAACTTAACTTGGCAACAAAGGCAAGCTGTTCTATATCTCAGCTTAGAAAAATCCTAAAGAAATGAAAGTAGGTTTGTATTACTCAATACAACAATATGAACATTTTTTAATGTCACTGACCTCTCCCTAGTAACCAGACTGTTTACCCTAGCAACGGGGCAAGCTGTTCTATATTTCGGCATAGGAAAATCATAGAGAAATGTGAGAAAATCTGAGTGATGTTGCAGCCATGTTTGCAGTTCCATGTAGGTGAACCATTTTAAAACTAAATGTTCTAACCTGGCGGGGTGAAACTTGCTCTCATCCTCCTCCTCGGAGTCACTGGGAATGGTGATGACGCTGACAGCTGGGCTCGGCGTGTCGGAGATGATTATTGGCTGAGTCACCACCGAACTGAACGACTGAGAGCCAATCAGAGCACTGCTACATACACAGAAGGGAATCAAACTCTCAGTGCAAAAATTATTTCCTCGAGAGCAAATGTTACTTTATCAATTTTAAAAATAATGTTTAAAAGCTGTGCTCATGCATTAAAAGATGTGTGAAAGTTGGTACCTGCTGGTGGTGTCACAGCAGAGCCGGCTCCTCTTGTTCTGAGAGCGGGAGAGCGAAGATGCTCCTCGACTGAGAGACAGAGAGCCATGAGACGGATTGATGCTGCTGAGGAGGTGTGGATTCTGCTGCACCACCCCACTGTGCTGACCGCTCTGTGACGCCCTGTATAAAGAAATAACACCGTTTACAATGAAAATTGTTCCTGTAGAATTTATTCTTTTGCTTTTAGTATTGAAAGCATGATATCTAAAGCCTATTATACCTGAATTTTGATTGAAATATTAGGAAATATGAAGCTTGCAGGTATTTTATCAAAAGGACCATTGGACTGGACGCAGTCAAAATTAGATAAAACCAATCGAATTAAAGGTCAATTTAAAGTTGTCAATTTCTTAAGATAGCATTCCTTACATTTTCTCACCTGTAGATTTAAAGAGTTCAGATACGGTTTAAAACCAATTCTCTAAAACTCACCTCCAGCTCGCAGCTTGGGCTCCTTCTGACAGCAGCGCCTCCAGAGGAGATTCAGGAACATTGGAGCTGTGGATGCTCATGCCAGGCATCTGCTGCCACGTGGAGGGAATGAGGATCTGCTGGGTGCCTGATGGCCAAGCCTGCTGAAGAGAGAAGCACAACACAACTGCCTTAGTGCAGCTGGAAGCTTACAGTCTGGCCGAATGCAAGCACAGATGAACGTACTCCAACTCAGAGACTGAATCTTTCAAGACCGTTTAGTACATGTGCAAAGTGAATAAATATTTGATCCCTCTGCTGACGGTGACGCACATAAATATCAAAGATCAAGCACTGGCTGCAAGTTCATAGAGATATTCAAGTCTTTCTCAGAGTGATTAAGATTTGGAGGCTGATGTGTTTCTTGAGCCACTTGTTTGTTGCATTGGATGCGTGTTTTGGGTTTTTGTCCTGCTGAGAAATTACGCAAGCGCCATTTTCCATTACTTTGATGTGGAGAAGTGGTCTCGTTTCTTTTATTTGTGTGGAATCTCAGCAACTGTGTAAACACCTCATCAAGCTGTCTGCCGTTTTCCAACTTTAGAGAGGACGCTTCTTTTAACCGACGATTGTAACAATCAGGGGCCAAGATCTTGATGATTCAGCAAACAAACCCTTCTTTCCCTCATTTAACTGCATAATATATTCCAAAGTCACAGAAAGCCAGGTGAACTGGGGGCCTCACCTGTGTTAGCATGCTTGGCTGAATCTGCAGGGGCTGTGCAGACTGGTTTTGCTGGACGACAGGAACACCGCTCTCCATCCGCACCGGGTAGCTTGAGGGTTTATTAGAAGATGGAAGCCCTAGAGATGAGAAAATACTGATTAATTATAAAACCAAGGCAGCCAAGAATACACTGCAGATTTAATAGATCTCCACTTCTTTCACTTAAATAACACGATCTACTAGATCTACTACTGACTGCTCTCATAGAAACAGACATTTTTTTAATTATAAATAGTACCCTGGTGAATACAATGCTGTCGGAAGCACCTTACCTTGGATGGTGGTGGGGGGGCAGACGATGAGGGTCTGTTGGAAGGGTTCAGAGGGGGCACAGAGCTGAGCCGAGCGGGTCTGCAGGGGCAGGCTGGGTTGTGCCAGGCCTGGGATGTTGATGGTGGCCTGCTGGTAAAGAGCCGGCTGGTAGTTGAGGAGAGGAACAGCGCCACCAGCAGACGGCACCTGAGAAACCACAGCAGTGAAGATGAAGAAATGTCTACAGTTGGTATGGTGTTAAAAAAATGTTCACACTTGAAGATGTGAACTTCCAGGCTGTACCAAAGTCTGAGACACAGAGAGCGTAGCCAAAAACCAGCACTTCCTTTTCAGGATGATTTCATTTTAAAAGCTGGAGGACAACCAGTTTTATTGTCCTTAAAAGCCTAGAGAGTATCGGGAATGAGACACGGCCAAGACCGGAGAATATTGGAGGCAAGAGTGGAGAGCATCAATGCTGAGACATGGCTGAGCAATAAGACCACGACACAGAAGAAAGATGAAAAACAGGAGGATCTCCTCCTCCTCCTCCTCACCTGACTGTGCTGGTTAAGCTGGCTGCTGAAGGTCACAGTGAGGTTTCCTGCAGCTCCAGGAACGGCGTTAGCAGCAAACAGGGCCTTCCCTCCGTCAAAGCTAGTGTTTCTTCTCTTGCAGATGTCCATGTTCTGGAAGCACGATTTCACACTGCAACGGGAACACGACCATTCTTAAAATCAATTTATAATGCATCCACAAATCACACAAACAAAAACTATTCAATTGCTGTGCCAGCATGATATCCCAAGCTTGGTGCCTATAATAAAGATATCCCGCAGAGCTCGTACTGGGAGCTGTGAGGGAAGTTCAGCAGGTGGCTCATGGTCACGAATGGATGCGCCAGGGTCTTTGTCGGGGTGATTCTCTTGTCAGCATCCAGTCGTAGCATCCTCTTGAGCAGATCAATCAGCTCCCGACGATCCGCCTTCTCTGCCAGCAAGTCCGTTCCTTCAAAATGATTAGGAAGATTCACCTGGAAGACAGTAAAACAGAGGAGATTTGGATTTTGTGACATGAATATACAGAAATCAATACATTAAAAGCACGCGTAGGTCAAAAATAACACATTTCAGATTTGTGAGAATAATAAACATTAAACCATGAAATAACTTTCTTTCTCCATTAGAATTAGATTTTACAGAAGGGTGACATATAGAGCCTATGAAATCTATAAAAAATATAATTAATATTGATCATTTATAATTAACTGCTTAAAAAACTTTTCACAGCATAAAACCATTTTTTACACTCACCTGCATCATGTCGTCTAAACAATTGAAGATGTATTTTCGGGCTTCTTTGGACTTGATGCCCATTTCAGCCTCATGCTCTGATGGTGTCTAGAAAATAAAAAGCACAGAAAAGATTTATTTTTCAATTATTTTGTAGAATTGTGCAATGGGCATTGTGCACTGGAGTCTTAGACACATGTGGACGAAAGGAACCAGTGTGCGAGGAACTGAACCAACCTTTAATCTCCAGAGCGGGTAGCTGGAGTCTGGCCCTCTGTTGAAGAACCGGCTCGTCTTTGTTCCAGCACTCAAGAGATACTCCGGAGGTAAACCCTGGGTCTGAGAAATGTACCGAATCTGGAGAGCAGGGCAAACACATTCATTTAGTTTACAAAACAATAAATAGCTCAAATTATTCCATCACCCGCACTTATCCCACAGGGTTTAAAGTGACATCGACCACACTCTGCAGCGATTAGATCTTCAACTAATGGCTATTATCTTCTCACAGTCTCTGATGAGTCATTACTTTCTGGTTCTAAATGTTACCTTTGACATCAATGATTAATAAAACCCAACATTGTCCAAATAACCATGTGCAGCCCTCCTTTCTACACTTAACATAAGTGACAGTTCTGGAACCTGGTCATATTCTGAGGCTCCAGGATACAGAGGCCAGCCCAGAAAGAGTTCTGCGATCACACAGCCCAGCGACCACATGTCTATGGCTTCACAAAATGGCAGACCAAGGATGATCTCAGGGGCTCTGTGAGGAGAAATGGAGGGAGAAAGCGTCAGCATTGATTCGGTTAATCCCTCGTTCTCAAAACCCCTTCTCCTCACCTGTAGTAACGCGACTGGAGATACGTGGAGCACACAGCTTTTGAGACGTGACTCGCCGATCCAAAATCGATCACCTTCACCCTGTAGGGCTGCCGGATGGGGTCGACCAGCATGATGTTCTCAGGTTTCAGATCAGCGTGGATCAGACCTAGGCTCTTGAGCTTCATCAGAGCGGTGGACACCTGCTGCAGGATGGGCCGGATGTGGCGCAGGGGCAGCGGGCTGAACTTGCTCTGCTTCAGGAAGTCGTAGAGGTTCTGCTCCAGCATTTCAAACACTAGACATGTGTGGCCCTTGTGCTGGAAACACTCGTACGAGCGCACAAAGTTGAACTCGTCTGCGTTCTCTGCACTCAAGCGGTTCAGGATGCTCACCTAGAAGAAACGATGGAAGTGAATCAGAAAAAAGAGGAAAGGAGCTCGTTGATGACGATACACTTGTTATTGTAAAATAGAAGACAACGTGAAAGCAAATTGGAGGAAGGAGAGAGCGAAAGAAGAGAGGGAGGATAAGAAGAGGAGGACAAGCTTGAGAAAAGAAGAAAATAGCAGAAATAGATAAGAGGAAGAAGACCTAAACACAATAGAAAGATAAGACAGTATATAAGTGGAAGGAATTGAAATGAAGAGAGGGAAGATAAAGGAATAAAAACTGAAATCAGGAGAATTGATGAAATAATAGGAGAAAGAGTGTGTGAGGATCAGAAGAAAAGAGAATGGGGTAGAATGTAAAAATGTATGAGGGAAAAAATGATAGATGGTGTGAAAAGGAAAGCAGAAAAGAGGAAAGAGCATAAGGTACAATGTGAGGGAAAACACAACGAAGGAGTAAAGAGCAAAAAGGAGAAGATGACAAAAAGAGGGAGCAGATAAACCATGCATTTGGTTAACAAAATAGAGAAAATGAAAAAGTAAAAAGAGAGGGATGTGAGAACAATAGGAGAGACGAGAAGAATAGAAGAGAAGGAATAAAGAAGACTGAGAAATAAATGAGACGAGGCAAGAGAAGAGAGGAGAGGACACAGGAGGAGGAGGGAAGACAAGATAAGAGAAGACAACACAGGGAAGAGCAGAGATGGACAAATTACATGAGAACCAAAAGAACAAAAAATGGTCTAATAGAACAGATTAATAAGTGAGAGAAAAACAAACAGAAGAACGAGAAGAAAGCAAACTTGAGACCAAAGAAAAATATGTAGAGAGAATGAAAAGAAGAAACAAGGAGAAAAGAGAGAGGAAGAGAGAACCCAAATCGTCCTCGCACCTCAATCTGCCCCTGCCGTGCATATGAGGGGTGGTTCTTGAGGATTTTGATGGCCATGATCTCATTGGTTCCCCTCTTCCAGCACTTGGCCACCTGACCAAAGGTCCCCCGACCCAGGAACTCCAGCACCTCATAGCTGTTGGAGATGGAACAGAGGATTTCGTGCTGGACCAGCTGGTAGTCGCCCTCTCCGCTGGAGCTGGTGCTTTTGGTGGTGGTAGCCGAGTGAGGGATGGACTGCGCCGTGGTGGTTCCTCCTGCTCCTCCTCCTGTTTGGCTGGAGAAGGCAGGGGCTGAAAGCTCCTCCAGGATCTGGACACTGCTGCTTCCACTTCCACTATCCACCTCTTCGTTCTTCCTCTTCACGCCATACCTGGAGGAAAGTGAACAAGGAAATCTCAACCACATGTTCTCCCTCTTATAATTAGAACTCTTATAGCCCTAATAAAAATGGGAGAGCTTAAATCAAGGTGTACCTAATAAATTGGCCATATCACTACAGTGCCAGCATTCCGTAAATCTTACCTGTTCCCACGGGATGAGTGCGTCTCCGAATGGTGAGTGTTGTGAGTGTTTCTACGACTGGATCCCCGCGCGAAGCTCCCGGTGCTGTCCGCAGCCCGGATTACCACCTGCCCACGTGACCCAGGAGGGAAAACCAGGCCGGAAGCACCAAAGTTTATTCCTGCCCCTGGGTTGAAAGCGTACTGGCCCACAGAGCTGTATGCTTCACTGGAGGCGTCCCAAGCACAGCTCTCGACCTTCATCTTCTTCACCCGACAGAAGGCACTGGAGGAGACGGAGGGAGGTGAGAATACCTGCAGCTGAGAGGCCATGCCTTTCAGAAAGGAAACAAAGATGGTCCAATGTCATTCTCATAATAATCAGGGCTCAAATGCAATCTTTCCAGCTAGACCGGAGACTACATTTGACAAATACTGACCCATCAGTATTAATGTGATTTCATATGCATCCCTAAAGCAGACATGATCAGCCTCTACCTGACTCTCTCACTTTAGTGAATTCTTCAAGGAGGGTGGTGATATGGTGCGGAGTGTTTTTAAACAAACAAAAGCATGAGACCTCTGTAAGTAAGCTCTCTATTCCTGACACTGTTAACTTGTGTATATGGTGACAGATATTGTTAAATACCAACACATAGACTGTAAAAATATGGACGGTGCAACGCTGCCTACTGCCATTGGGCTCTTATGAAGCCATTTCTGAGCTGTAGAAGAGGCTGCCATTGAAGGCACACGTGACTTCCTGTTAAGGATGGAGCCATCGCAGTTTCAGAGCTCCGCCTTGAGTCTTGCTCACTCACACCCCTCCCACAAGAAGCCATTTATATACAACTTATTTTGTAATTATAGACAAGACTACTCTGAATTTGATTGTTAGTGGCGTAAATGATGTTAATCACGACGTGATGTCACCGGTAAGTCAGCTCTGTTCTGTGCACATGGTCCTGCCTAGTTTTTTTGATCCATTGGAAATTGATCCATTGTGAACCAACACGAAAATAAACTGAATCTAACTTTAGCATGACTGCCTATTGAAGATTGGATGTTGGCTCCTGTCAGTAATCAGTCAACGATAGGGGTGTAACGGTACGCTAAAATCGTATTCGGTTCGGTACAGTGTCTTGGAGAGTTCGGTTCGGTTCATTCGGTTCGGTACAAAACAATAAGAACTTACATATTCTTTATTTTGAAAAGCTGCCAATACACAGTAGAATTCTTGCATAAAATAAATAAAAGTGACACATTTGGGTGATATTTTAAATAAATTGCACTCTTTATTAAGAAAAACACATTTTTTTAAATAAAAAATGAAATACTGCAACTAGTTAGGATAGATTACCTATCCACATTTTCTGAAGAGAGCATAAATCTGGTTGCAGTGACAATATCTCCAGCAGTAGAAAATGTTAGATGTGTTACCTGCCCAATCTCCGTGGAACAATGTCGGCATACAACTTTAAATTTATCCACTCGTCTATCCCCGTTATGTATTTTAACAGAGAAGACAAAGTGTTCTCAAACACGAGACCGCAGTGAGGTGAGCGGGTCTTCAAGCTCTGGCTTCCCTTTCGCTTTTGCCATGTAATTTTCCTTCTCGCGCTCGTGACTCAATAGCGTCCGCGCGGAAACTATCTCCGTGGAACAATGTCGGCATACAACTTTAAATTTATCCACTCGTCTATCCCCGTTATGTCTTTTAACAGAGAAGCGAAAGTGTTCTCAAACACGAGACCGTAGTGAGGTGAGAGGGTCTTCAAGCTCTGGCTTCCCTTTCGCTTTTGCCATGTAATTTTCCTTCTCGCGCTCGTGCTCGTCACTCAATAGCGTCCATGCGGAAACTCGCCTAGGAACATTGTTCCGCTGCGCTTAATATCGTGCTAATAATAGATTTATATCATTTAATAAAAATACCGAATACCGAAACGGTACGCAAGTGTCCCGAACCGAACAGGCCGTACCGAAACGGTTCAATACATACCGCGAACCGTTACACCCCTA
>SRMA01016987.1:7275-31371 GCA_007224835.1 Danionella cerebrum | reverse complement strand
TCTAGCATCCATGTATGAAAAGTTGATCCTTTATTATTTTTATGTACTTCTTATCATGTTTTTATTCACGGTTACAACAGCATTGCTTTTAAAACGGGGGATTTCCTTGTTATTTTTTCATTATTTACTTCCTAACATAGTTATTATAATATTTCTAAACAATCACACAATTTTACATATTTTAGGTAAGTTATATTAACAAATGACCATATGTGACTAAGTTACCCCTTTAACCTCACAACTTCTTTTACTTTCGGCTGTTCCCAGTTTAGGGGTCGCCACAGCGAATAATCCTTTTCCACCTAACTCTGTCCTCAGTATCCTCTACTCTTGCACCAACTACCTTCATGTCCTCTTTCAGCACATCCATATATCTCCTCTTTGGTCTTCCTCTTGACCTCTTGCCTGGCATCTCCATCTCCAGCATCCTTCTTCCAATATAACCACTATCCCTCCTCTGCACATGTCCAAACCATCTCAACCTGGCCTCTCTGACTTTGTCTCCAAAACAACCAACCTGAGCTGTCCCTCTGATGTGCTCGTTTCTAATCTTGTCCATCCTCGTCACTCCTAAACTGAACCTCAACATCCTCATCTCTGCTACTTCCAGCTCTGCCTCTTGTCTCTTCTTTACTGCCACAGTCTCTAACCCATACATCATAGCTGGTCTCACTACTGTTCTGTACACCTTTGCTTTGACTCTTGCTGACACTCTTCTGTCACACAACACCCCTGACACTTTTCTCCACCCACTCCAACCTGCCTGCACTCGTCTCTTCACCTCTTTTCCACACTCCCGTCACACTGGACTGTTGACCCCAAATACCTAAACTCCTGCACCTTCTTGACCTCAGCCCCCTGTAACCTCACTGTTCTATTTCCCTCCCTCTCGTTCAAACACATGTATTCTGTCTTGCTGCGACTGACTTTCATTCCTCTTCTTTCTAGAGCTGACCTCCAACTTTCCAGGTTTTCCTCCACCTGCGCTCTGCTCTCACTACAAATTACAATGTCATCTGCAAACATCATTGTCCACGGCGATTCCTGCCTGACCTCATCTGTCAACCTGTCCATCACCATAGCAAATAAGAAGGGACTCAAAGCTGATCCTTGATGTAGCCCCACCTCCACCTTGAACTTTGTCTGACCTACAGCACATCTCACTGCTGTCTTACTTCTTTCATACATATCCTGAACTACTCTGACGTGCTTCTCTGCCACTCCTGACCTCCTCATACAGGACCATAGCTCTTCTCTTGGCACCCTGTCATATGCTTTTTCTAAATCCACAAAGACGCAGTGAAGCTCTTTCTGACCATCTCTGTACTTCTCCATTAACAATCTCAGAGCAAGAATTGCATCAGTAGTGCTCTTCCTGGGCATGAAGCCATACTGCTGTTCACAAATATCCACTTCCCTTCTTAACCTAGCTTCCACTACTCTTTCCCAAAGTTTCATTGTGTGGCTCATCAACTTTTATGCCTCTGTAGTTGTCACAACTCTGCACATCACCCTTGGTCTGAAAGATTGGCACCAGGACACTTCTCCTCCATTCCTCAGGCATCTTCTCACTCTCTAAAATCCTGTTGAATAACCTAGACAGGAGCTCCACTGCTGTCTCTCCTAGACACTTCCACACCTCCACTGGTATGTCATCTGGACCAACAGCCTTTCCACTCTTCATTCTCCCCAGGGCCTTCCTCACCTCATCCTTTCTAATCTTTTCAACTTCCTGCTCTACAATATTCACCTCTTCCCTCCTTATTTCCCTTTCATTCTCCTCATTCATCAACTCCTCAAAATACTCCTTCCATCTTCTCAGGACACTCTCCTCACTTGTTAGCACCTTTCCATCTCTATCTTTAATCACCCTTACCTGTTGTACATCCTTCCCATCTCTGTCTCTCTGTCTCGCTAATCTATACAATTCCTTCTCGCCTTCCCTCGTGTCTAACCTGGCATACAACTCATCATATGCTTTCTGTTTGGCCTTTGCCACCTCCCTCTTCACTCTGCGCTGCGATTCCTTGTAGTCCTGTCTACTTTTTTCAGTCCTTTTAATGTCCCACTTCTTTTTAGCTAGCCTCTTCCTCTGGATGATGTCCTGTACTTCCTCATTCCACCACCATGTTTCTTTATCTTCTTTCCTCCGTCCAGCTGACACACCTAGCACCGTTCTCCCTGTCTCCCTGATCAACTCTGCTGTAGTTTCCCAGTCATCTGGAAGCTCTTTCTGACCACCCAAAGCCTGTCTCAGCTTCTGTCTGAATTCTTCACAATCTTCTTCCTTTTTCAACTTCCACCACCTGGTCTTCTTTTCAATCTTTCGTCTTCTCTTCTTCCTGACCACCAGAAACATCCTACACATCACCATCCGATGCTGTCTGGCTACACTCTCTCCTACCACTACTTTACAGTCTCTGATCTCTCTCAGATTGGCTCGTCTACAAAGGATGTAGTCTACCTGCGTACTCCTACCTCCACTCTTGTAGGTAACTCTATGTTCCTCCCTCTTCTGGAAATAAGTATTAACTACAGCCATTTCCATCCTCTTGGCAAAGTCCACCACCATCTGTCCTTCTAGGTTCCTTTCCTTAACACCGAACCTGCCCATCACCTCCTCATTACCTCTGTTGCCCTCGCCAACATGCCCGTTGAAATCTGCTCCCACTACTACTCTCTCCCCTCTGGGAACACTCTCAATCACCTCATCCAACTCACTCCAAAATCTCTCCTTCTCTTCCAACTTACAGCCTACTTGTGGAGCATAACCACTCCCTACATTCAACATCACCCCTTCAATTTCTAACTTCAAACTGATCACCCTGTCTGACACTCTTTTCACCTCTAAAACATTCCTCCCAAACCCCTCCTTCAGGATCACTCCTACCCCATTTCTCTTCCTATCCACACCATAGTAAAACAGTTTGTATCCTCCTCCAATACTACGCGCTTTGCTACCCTTCCACCTGGTCTCCTGCACACACAGAATATCTACCTTCCTTCTCTCCATCATGTCCGCCAGCTCCCTACCCTTCCCTGTCATTGTACCAACGTTAAGAGTCCCTATTCTCAGATCTATACTCCTGCCTTTCCTCTTCTCTTTCTGTCGACGAATCCTTCTCCCTCCTCTCCTTCTTCTTCTAAACAGTAGTCCAATTTCCACCGGCACCCTGTAAGTCAACAGCACCGGAGGCGGTCGTTGTTAACCCGGGCCTCGACCGATCCGGTATGAAAATCGATTTGGTGACTCACATATTTGGTTTTTGGCATATTTTACGCCGGATGCCCTTCCTGACGCAACCCTCTCTATTTATCCGGGCTTGGGACCGGCACAGAAGTCACTGGCTTGCAACCCCTGTGGCTAGATTATTGGTTATCATAGTTATAATCATTTATAATCAAACAGTTATAATCATATCACCACTTGGCCAAACCTTACCAGTGATGCCATAGCCATTCTTTTTATGTTAAACCTCCAGTGACAAAATAAATAGTGTATCTTTAATAACGTGATTTAGCAAATGAGTGCCACTAAGTACAATCATAACAGCTGCTGTAAGCATTCTGTCCCACAAAATAAATGTGCAACATTCTAAACACCAATCACAGCAGATTGCTTCTCATAAAGGAGGGGTTTTGTACGAACAAGTCACAAATTTTTGTTAATTGTAGTCGTTGTTAAATCTAGTAAAATAAATGTGAATCACAAGTGTTTTTCACCTTGCATCAACCTGTTGTTGGAGACTCCCAAAACAAATAATGAACCTTTCAAAATCATAATAGAGGCTTTTTGATGAAAGATTTTTCAGATAATTTCTTTCATTAAAAGATGGTATCTCCATTGGGTAATTAATGTGACTTGTGTTGGTATAATTCATACACTAGACCATAGAACATTTATATTGTGCTGTGCCATTAGAGATGCAGCTAGATCCTTTAAGCCTGGGGTTGGTAGAATTAATGAACTCTGTTGGACTCCCAGTATTTATGACTGTGTTGGCATTTTAGATGAGGGTCGTTGAACCAGTTCCATTCTAAGTGTTTTTTGAGAGTGATGGCTCAAGATGTTATAAATAATTTCCCTTACCACAAACAGATGAGCTTCTCTCATTTTCACTACTACTGATTACGCTTCGGTTTCCACAGTCTCATGTTAAAGAGAATTGAAGATATGGTGGATGGGAGTTAAAGGGTAATTGAATCTCTCAGTAACTGAGGGATAATTGTTTTGTAAATCCAATAAACATCTGTTGTTTATTGGATTTAAGTTTCATTGTTGCTGAGTTAACTGGATGATCTACCAATATGTCCCCTCGGAAGTGTCTGGAGTTTACACCGTGGCATGTTCAACTCTTGCTATCTTGTGTGGATGAACTGAAACCAAGAGTCTACTTCAAAGTATCACAAAAAAGTTGAGTTTATTGCTCTTTACTGCACGAGGATGTGCCGTGTGATTTTATTTTTTCTCCAAAATCTGCTGTGAAGAACCTTTGAGTTTTATTCGATAGCAACCTCTCATTCAAAACCCAAGTAATGGTGCAGTGAGTGTACTTGGACAAATGAGGCCATTTCTAAACAAGCATGCATACATTAACTCACTTGCACATAGTGTGACACCTCTAGTTAAATTTGGCCCAGACCAAGAGGAACAACTGATAAATTGTTGCAATTGTCGGCAGATTAAGTTCTCATTCACACCACGCTGATGGCTCTGGTCCGCACTAGTTGAAAATACAACCATAGTATTTGGGTCACATACGTCAATATTAAATAATGGAGGACAGAACTCCAATCGCTGCTTGTTTTTTACCTTTGTCGCCTTTTAACGCATCATTTGTATTAGTTACCTAAAATGATAAATGCTGCTTTGGAAACAAACACCATACCATAATGCCATGCATAAGTGAGTACTGTGGCTGCGTAAGTTCAAAAATAATTTTTTGTTGTCTACATTTTTAGTTCGGTCAGAATTCAACTATGTTCTCCCCACAAACAAACTGCTCTATAGTTTGTTTTGCAACCATAACAAGATGCACCTTTTTCAAGTCCACTTTGGTTAGATCAAGAGTTCAGTTGCTATTTTAACACCTGCCCAAAAAGGGAAAGCACACTCTAGTTCGATTGTTCTAGTTCCAAACAATTCAGAAAACTATAGGGAATGGAGATGTATGAAAGATGGACTATGGGAATGATCGTCCAATCCTCTCCACCTTATTACTAGCCAATGACACACTTTATTGTCCAGTGAATAAAGTAGCATACCACACCTACACTTGGTATGTAAGCCCAGGGGGTTGCCTACACTCAACCACATTCTCCCGACTGCATTCTCGTGCCGTCCGAAAGGTTGACCAGATAGCACAGTAACCATAACGCTGCAGTGCTTAATCTCTTAGTTTCAGCCTGTTCCAGTTCTCCAAACTCTAGCTGTGAAAAACCATTCACGTCTTTTGTCAGAGTTTGTGCTAATCTAGGCTGTGGGGGTTCTTATCTCATTGAAGGACACTCTAGAGAGGTGTGTTGAGTGTTTAGCTTCCAACATGTTTGCATAGCTCTTGTGCACTTTTTAAATATTTTTTAAGCCTCCGACTTCTGATCTGGTGGCAGGATGATTGGTTTCTGAGGTGTCGTCAGGACTCCCTGCATTCCTCAAGAGCACACTAAATACTGGCAGGTGCCCTGGTCTTCTAGAGTTCTAAGCTCTTCCCCCTTCACCAAACCTCATTGAAGGGGCAGTAAAGAGATTCTCCTGTGTTCCCCGGGTGGAGCAAGCTGTCATAGTGCATTTATGTCTAAACAACGGGTGCCTCTTGACAGAATCCTCAGAGTGACTTTTTTTGTCCTGATTGCGATTGCCTTTGCATTGCATGCTATCGTAACTCTTCAGATCTTTCAGACCAAGATCCTCTGTGACATGCACAAAGGTGGTGGCAGCCAAAAGTCCATGGCGGACATCCACACTGCTACCAATGGTGCTTTTTTAGCCATGAAGGTTCAGCGCAGAATATTGGACGCACTACGTTCACTATTGTGGTTCAGAATTGCAACCTGTGGTTAGACTGGGCTCAAAAGCTTCCTGTAGATTATACAAGGTGTCTCTGGCCTTTTCGGCGTTGCAGTGGGTGACTTTGTGTCAAATCATGAGGCAGGCAGAGGATCTATGCAAGCTTATGGTTCTGTATTATAATAGACAGAGTGACTGGCTGTGCCAACTTTGGAACTCTGTCAGCTCACCGCTGAAGAAACTTCCCATTCACCACAACCTACTCCTTTGAGAGTTAGACCATGTCCACAGGTACCTGGATTTTTTTTCTCACGTGTACAAAAAAAGACCCATCCACTATTCACCTTGGCCAGCGTTTAAAAAAAAAAAAAAGCACAGTGACATGAACATAGCGCTGTGGTTACGTGTGGACGGACAGCATAACTGTGGCAAAAAATTACTGTTTTAAAAATAAGACCTAGGGGTGCTACTGCACAACAAAGGGTAGAGCAATCCTTGAAGACAACTTGATAGCAAGCAGACAAGGTCTTCTAAAAGAAGCAACCCTGAGGATGGCCTTTCTAGGGTCTGTCCTTCCCCATGGGTTGAAGTACACTCTCTAGGTAGCCTATACCCTATAGGTACGTCTACAATAGGCTATATCGCCTGGCCAGGGGCAGAAGGAGAGTCCGTACAGATTGTACAGCTTTAGCAGCTAACACTTTCAGTTTAGCATTGGCCTGTACAGAAGGACCTTGGGCATGGCCTTTTCGAGAGTTTCCCGTAGTAGATCATTTCAGATACATCGAAGTGAGCGACTGAAAGGGAACATCTAGGTTACATGTGTAACCCCTGTTCTCTGAAGGTGGGAATGGAGAACTATGCCTTCAGGTCAGTGAAACTGAGGATACTAGGAGTGAAGTGAGGGTTCGTTAGTCACAACGAAGGCGATGAAGGCAACCACCTCGGCTTATATACTCAGTGTATAACTTGTTATCTTCTGAAAGATAATCCAGCATGTAGTGATTGTCCAATAGGAGGCTTGTACATATTAGCATCGTTAAATCCACATGGCAACTTGGTGGCCAGGTTGTGTATCTAGATGGGATTTCCACAATTCTTGTTTTGCACCATCCTATGCTGTCAGTCATCTAACTCTGCAGCTCAGCTGCTTTTCAAAGAGAAAGAAACAATCTGACATAGACATAACGCTGTCTGGCACCTCATTTGCCGTCATTGAATATAAATATAATCTGGAGGATATGTATTGAACAGTTAAAAACTATTCGACAGCTTTGTATATTCAGAATTCAAAATAAGCACAGATCTTTTCCTTACTCTGTTTATACTGGAGAATTCTTGACCTCTATCTGTTATTGGGAGATTTAGAAGCCAAGCCATTTATCAAACATGAGTCTGACTGAAAGTGCCTTTCACAGTGCCAAAAAGAACCCAGTAATGCAGACTGATGGAGAGGCAATATGTGTGCAACACTCTTTTTCGTCTTTAAATTAGGTTTTCTGCTTTTTGCTTGGCCGCCTCTAATGCTGCCCGTTTGGTTTTCTTGGGAATTTTATGAACAATATTATAAATGAAGAATAAGAAGTTCATTGCAAACTTCTCTTGCATACTCTACTTTTTCTGGCCTGCTGTAAATCACATGCACATTCGAGGCTTACATTAAGCTGAAAATGAGTGGTGCAATCCAATATTTGGTGCTTATACGATGAATAATGTGAGACATCAACAAGCTGATGGTTTCGGTAGCCTTGGAAATTAAACTCAATTTGGATCCAATGGGAAATGAGGCATTAATGTGGAAAGGGAGGCGTGCTGTCGTCTCTGTATGAGATTTCAGGTTTGCTCCATCAATCCAGACATCCAGCCAGGTAATGGCAATGTGGACACAGAGTGGCAGCTTATCTGCCCTGTCATTAGGCTTTTAAGTGGCGGCCCCTAGTGTCACTGCTTGTCTGTCAGGAGCTATTTGGGGAACAGGGGTTCCCTATTAAAGCCTTCGAGGTTAAGAGAGGAGTAATGGCCTCCAGAAATGCTGACGGAGCAGCAGAGGGAAGAATATACAGTTCGTGGAATTCACCCTGTTTCGTACCACCTATTTATCACAACCTCTCGAAGGTTTGTTCAGATAAAGCATCACCGGCCCAGGAGCTGGTGTGGATAAGCTTTAGCAAGCTTTTAGATCCGATTTCAGGACCTCTATCTATTACCTAGACTTTGTTGGGTCTCAAAAGAATGGGGTAAAAGCAAACCAGAGAGAAAAAAGGAAAGGTTTGATTAGTTAAATTAGAGTACTTTCATTTTCATATGTTTGTAGATCCGACTTTGTTGAGGAAACTAAAAGAGACAAGTTTTCTTTGATTCTTTTGAATAAGCGTCTTTCATCAATTCCTTTAAAATTAGCATTAAAATTATCTTGTGATGGGCGGCACAGTGGGTAGCATTGTGTCCTTTCAGTTAGAAGGTTGTCGATTCTAGGCTCCTTGTTCGCCCGGTGGTCTCCCCACAATCCCAAAAACATGCGGTTAGGTTAATTGAATAATCTAAATTCCCCTCAGGTGTGAATGTGTGAGTGTGAATGTTACACTGCGATGAACTGGTGACCTGTCCAGTGTGTACCCTCACCTCTACCCCAATGTGCGCTGGAGATAGCCACCAGCAGACCCACATCACCCCAAAACGGGAATAAATGGGTTGGAAAATGAATGACTGATATGGTTCATTTTGTTTGTTTAGATAAGAACAAACCAGAGGAGGAAGGGCATTGTCACATCTTGGACCAAAGCTCTGGAATTCACTCTCCCAGTTTAAATAAAGATTAAAAATGCATCTCTTCTTGGCTTTTGATTAATATGTTGCATGCACTGCTGCTCTGTTTTTTCTGTTTTCATTTGTTTCCCAGGTGATGCCCGGTGGCCAGCTCACCAGGATTTCTCTGCTCAGAAAACTTTGGCTTCTAGCTTTACTAACTTTACTGATGCTCTAAATATTTCTCTGTCAAGGATTTCCTTAATTAAGCGGGCCACACAGACATGAAGGGTCTAGCCCTAAGTTTACCTGGTTAGATTTCCCTAGTGCGACCTCTTTGGAGTGTTAATATATTACGGGTTTTCCTTCCGGGAGCTCCAGTTTTACCACATGTGGCATTGGCCAAGTAAATATTCTAAAAGATTTGAAATGTTTGTCAAAAAAGCCACCATCATCAAACCCGTAAATGTCACTTAAAACTTTTTTTTTTATTTAAAGACCAAAAACTTATAACCATTCCGTTCCACATTCCAAACTTATATGTATAGTGGTACCCCGAGATTCGAAAGTAATCCGTTCCAGGGTGACATTCGTATCTCGAACATTTCATATCTCGAAGCAAGTTTTACATATAAAATGCCTAATCCGTGTGATGGCTCTCAGAAACAACAGTAGAAGTAGATAAAAAAGTAAAACCAGAGAAAAATCAAGTAACGTTTCTTCAATCCTTAAATCTACACATTGTTAATGTAATAAATGACAATAAAACAGAATAAAACACAACCAAAATACGTACACAAATGTGAAACCTTACCTTGAGTGAAGCGATGTGTCGGAGGAGGTGGAACGGATGCAGAAAACATTACGGCACCACGTAGGAAAGTTAACTTTCTCGAGATATTTCAGGAATTACTAACACCAACACGATTTCAAGCACAAGCGCAGACAGATGGAGAGATGCTTCTGAGAACGCGTCACTGGGTTTCTCTAAGTTGCGCTACAGAACAGCACTTTCCAAATTATGAACGTTATTTCTTTTATGACACCTTGACTCAAAAATTTTTTTTAGCACATTATTAGTAATCTATACATAATGTTTCGCTGTGTTGTTGAAGTGTTTTGAAGCACATCAGCCCCTTTTCGCACTGGGAGATAGGAGCGCAAGAACCTGGAAGCGCAACGCAACATCATACAAACAAGCGGAAAAAGCAGAACAGCTTGTAGTTGTTTGTATCTCAATTTTTTCTTTGCATCTTGAAGCAAAAAAATTCCCACGAGACCTTTCCTATCTTGAACATTTCGTAACTCGAAGCATTCGTATCTCGGGGTACCACTGTATTAGACTCCTCCATCCCGTTCCCTAGTAAGTCTTTGGTCAGCTGTTGGAATGCATTCCAGTCAGTAAATAAGACCTGCTTCCAAATGGTTGGTGCGCATGAGTGGATTATGTCGATAACTTGTTCATTTTGTTCTCAATACACAGATTCAACCAGCTGTCTGTGTAAGAAGCCGGACCCCTTAAACATTGGGGAGTGCCATTAGTTTCCAATCAGACTTGGCTGAATTTTTGCACAAAACCAAAGAAATAGCGGGAAAGTGATCAATGCTTAATCACCAGAGAGCATTTTAGTTCTGTCATGTTATCTTTCTCATCTTTTCAGTGTGACTGTCATCTTTCCTTTTTTCATGATTGAACACATGATTAAGGCCTTTAGGCAATTATGATTCATCTCAAAATAGATGGAAAAAGAAGCTTCAAGATCGATCTTCACAGCCTCCTTCTGAAGTAGTTTGTCAAAAAGCAACGTTTTTCTTTCATTTTCAGCTAGATGGTTAGTGTTTTAGCACTATTCTGGTATTTGACATAAGCCTTTATTGATTGCCTGACATTTGTTGTACTGTAATGTCATGTTCCCTTTCAGTCGGTACCGGAGACGTTTAGTCGATGACCGACTGAATGGGAGCTGATCTCCATGGGAGATTGGACCGAATTGTTTAACGGGCAAATTGATTTGCAGGCGTGAGTGATTGATTAGCAATCAGCCGGGTATAAGACCGGGCGTAACGCACGCTTCAGTATGCGATTTTCCTTCGGAGCGGACTGAGTGTGACTCTCCTCTCTAAACTTTGACGCTAAACCGCCAGTTGAGATTGAGGTTGCTTACCTAGCAAATACAGCGTGGTCCTCTGCTAGCCCAGTATAGCAGGCCGCTGTTCGCTGCGCCTCAGTCTTTTCCGGCATTAGCCTGTCCAGTGTTATTGTTAGCCGTTTGTTCACATCCTGTCCATTTTTCACGACACGATGAGCAAAACGTGCTGTAATCCTGGCTGCGTTGGGTTTATCTCGTCGAAGGACGGTCACGAGAAATGCGTGGAGTGTTTGGGCTTCCAACACGCCCGCGCTGCTCTTGTGAGGCGAGAGTGCGTGCATTGCAACGCTCTCCCTGCGCGCACACTGAGGTGTAGGCGGTCCTTCTTCGAGGAGGAGGACACCCGAGCTTCGGCTCTCGGTGAGCCTTCGACTCCGAGGGGTCTGTCCCAAAAAAACCTCACCTGCGGCTTTGGGCGACCGGTGTCAGGTGATCCCTCGCACCGCCCCCAAAGCCCGAGTGTGCTCCCCGTCTGGTCCGCGGGGGACTCGGATAGCGCTTCGGCGTTGCCTTTGCCCTCGTGTGACCTTGCTGACGATCTGCTCTCCCTCGCAGCATCGGAAGGGGCGCTTTCTTCGGAGTCCTTCAGCTCACCGCTGCCACCCTCCGGGGTCGCGGCAGAGCCGGAGCCCGATGCATTCGCGGTGCTCTCCAAGGCCGCGGCCGCAATTGGGCTCGAGGTGCAAGCACCTTCCAGCTCAGGGCCGTCGCGGTTGGATGACTGGTTCTTAGGTAAGCGCCGGGGCTCCGCCCCCCGCGCTCCTGAAGTTCCTTTCTTCCCGGAGGTGCACGAGGAGCTCACTAAATTCTGGCGGGCTCCCCTGTCTGCCAGGGCTTCCAGCTCCTCCCCCTTCACCACCTTGGATGATGCAGCAGCTAGGGGGTATTCTGCGATTCCCCGGGTGGAGCAGGCTGTCGCGGTGCACTTGTGCCCCGGCAGTGCTGCCGCTTGGCGGTCTCGTCCGACTGTTCCCTCCAAAGCTGGTAAGTTTTCGTCAGCCCTGATGACGAAGGCTTACTCAGCCGCGGGTCAAGCTGCTGCATCGCTGCATGCTATGGCGACCTTACAGGTCTTTCAGGCCAAGGTCCTCCGTGACATGCACCAAGGGGGTGGTGACCAGCAGTCTCTCAGAGACTTGCGCTCGGCCACTGATTTAGCGCTTCGTGCTACTAAATCAGCTGCGCTGAACATTGGTCGCACGATGTCCACACTCGTGGTCCAGGAACGCCATCTCTGGTTCGAGCAGGCGACTATGCTTCCCGAAGACCGTAACAGGTTTCTGGATGCACCTGTCTCACCAGATGGCCTCTTTGGCGTCGCCGTGGATGATTTCGCGTCAAAGGTCTCCACGATCAGGAAACAGGCAGAGGGTCTGGGTGAGCTCAAGGTCCCGCGCCGGAAGCGACGGCGTTCCGTTGCTTCTGCGCCGGACCCCTCTCCGCCTGTTCGCCGCCAAAGAGAGCGTCCTCCGTCACGGTCTGTGCCTTCGACCTCTGGTCCGAGGAAGACCCCTGCATGACGGAAGACACAGTCAACCTCGGAGGGTTCTCGAAGGCAGACGAGAGCTTCTAGTAAGAAGCGCCCCTGAGGTTGGCGACTCGGGAGGTCATGAGCTGTCTTTCGGGTCAAGTCACCGACCCAACTCCCCTTGGAGGGGGGGAGTCCACCACACACTCCTCGCTGCCGTCCTTCGGGACGGCGGCACCTATTGTGTCAAAGACAGTTCTCATGTACTTCCCGAGAATAGTGGAACCGCATGCCCTGCGGTCTGGGGTTCATCTTCCTCGGTCTCCGACGAAGACCCAGACTTGGGCGCGTGTTCCACTGGCCATGGCAGAGAGCGCGGGGGCTCAGTTCCCCTTCCCTCATCTGACCATTTCCCAGGGTTCGTCCCTGGTGATTCCGCCTTCAAGTCCGCCTCTTGGCGGCCCCGCCTTGGCGACCATCGGCACGTCCCGACCAGTACCCCTGTCAGCTTACCTGGGAGCCTGGCGGAAGCTTCCCGGGGTCTCACAGTGGGTGGTCCGGACAATCCGGCAGGGCTACACGATTCAGTTCGTGAAAGCCCCCAGGTTTCGAGGCGTAGTGCACTCCCCTGTCCCCCGGACAGGCGCCTCATTCCTGCGAGAGGAGATCGACGCCCTTTTGACAAAAGGAGCTGTCGAGCCGGTCCCTCCAGCCGATATGGAACGCGGGTTTTACAGCCCATACTTCCTGGTCCCCTAGAAATCAGGCGGGCTGCGACCAATCTTGGACCCGAGGCGTCTGAACCGAAGCCTGGCCTAGCTTCGGTTTCGGATGTGACGGTCCGCTGCATTCTACCGTGCATCCGTCCTGGAGATTGGTTCGCGACAATCGACCTGAAGGACGCGTACTTTCAGGTAGAAGTGGTTCCGAGACACAGACCCTTTCTAAGGTTCTGTTTCAAGGCCATGCATACCAGTACAAGGTCCTACCCTTCGGTCTTGCCCTCCCCGCGCACCTCACGAAGGTTGCCCGGGCCGCTCTTGCCCCGCTCCGCCGGGCAGGCATTCGGATCCTGGACTACCTCGACGATTGGCTTTTCATAGCCTCGTCCAGGGACCAGTTGATCCGACACTGAGGCAAGGTGCTTCAGCACTTAAACCGATTGGGTCCGAGGGTCAACTGGGAAAAGAGTTGCCTCACTCCTGTGAGAGTCATCTCCTTTCTCGGGATGGAGCTGAACTCCGAGAGCATGCGGGCGCACCTGTCGGTAGATTGCGCCCGGGCCTTGCTGGCCGCCTTATTCGCGGTGTCCTCTCGACAAGTGGTCAGACTGAAGTTACTTCAGAGGCTCCTGGGGCATATGGCAGTCGCAGCCTCAGTGATTCCACTCGGGCTCCTGCATATGTGACCACTTCAGCTATGGCTTCTCTCGCGAGTTCCAACTTGGGCATGGCGTCGGGGAGCTCTTCGTCTGTCCGTGACAGATGCGCTCCCTCACCTGAAGGTCTGGAAGTCGGTACGATTCCTGCGAGCTGGAGTGCCCCTAGTGTGCATCATCCAGTCACGTAGTGGTCACCCGACGCCTCCAAGACCGGTTGGGGCGCCGTGTGCGGTTCCCACCGAGAGTCCGGTTCCTGGAACGGACTGGTTTCTCGCTGGCACATCAACCGTCTCGAGCTAGTAGCAGTGATCCTCCGGGATCGGCACATGCTGGTCAGGACTGACAGCACTGCGGTCGTAGCGTACATCTACCTCCAAGGCGGTGTACGCTCCCGCTTCCTGCACTACCTCGCCCAACAGCTGCTCCTCTGGAGTTAGAGCGACTTCCGTCGCTCGAGCCTATATCCCTGCGGAGTGTAACAGGATCGCGGTTCCGCCGTCCAGATTCCACCCCTCATCAGGAGATTGGCGACTCCATCCTCGGGCTGTTTAGCAGATTTGGGACATCTTCGCGAGGCCCAGGTACCTGCTGCCTCCCGTGAGAATACCCATTGCCGGCTCCTATTCCTGTCCCTGGCTCCTCTCGGGACAGATGCGCCGGCTCACTGCTGGCCCAGGAACAAACGCTTATGTGCGTTTTCCCCAGTGAAGCCTCCTAGCACAACCCCTGTGCAAGGTCAGGGGGGACGAGCGCGGGCTACTCTTTCGCCCTCTTCTGGCCGAACAGAGTATGGTCTCCAGACCTCTCTGCGCTCGTGACAGCCCCCCCTTGGCCGATTCCCCCTGAGTCCAGATCTGACTCAAGGGGGGGGGATACAGGCACCCGCGGCCAGACCTCTGGGCCCTACTTGTATGGCATATCTGTCCGCGGTGGACCCCGAGCCTCTACCACCCCTCGCGGTGACTACCTATACCATGCGTTAGCCCCCTCCATTGAGTGTGCTACGCTGGCAAGTGGGGTCGGTTCGTCGAATGGTGCTCTTCCCGCCAGGAAGACCCCGGGACATGCCCCATCTGAGTCGTGTTGACCTTCTTCCAGGAGAGGTTCGATCGGGGGCTGTCCCCATCGTCCCTCAAGGTCTACGCCGCCGCTATTTCTGCCTTCCACCTCCGGGTTGAAGGGAAATCAGTGGGCAGCCACGCACTGACGGTGAGATTTCTCAAGGGGGCTAGGCGCCTCCGGCCTCCTAGACCACCCTCCATTCCTCTTGGGACCTCTCCGTCGCCCTTCGGGGCTGCGGAAGTCACCTTTTGAGCCCTGGCATTTGGCAGAGCCGCGTGTCCTCTCACGGAAGACCGCACTCTTGCTTGCTTTGGCCTCAATTAAGAGGTTGGGAGATCTCCAGGCACTGTCCGCCGACGAATCCTGCCTGGAATTCGGCCCTGGCGGTTCCCTGGTCTCCACCAGGCCCAGGCCCGGATTCATCCCCAAGGTCCCATCCGTCCCCCTCCGGGACCAAGTGGTGACCTGCAAGCTCTGCCCCGGGAGGAGGCAGATCCAACCCAGGGTTTGTTGTGTCCACTGAGCCCTTCGGGTCTACCTGGACAGAACCCGGGAGCTACTCAGCTCCAAGCAGCTCTTCATTTGTTTCAGAGGCCAGCGTAAGGGTTCCGCTGTCTTCAAGCAAGGCTGGCACACTGATCGTGGAGGCCATTTGCCTTGCTTATGAGGCGTGTGATATGTCCCCTGCCCTCTCCATCTGAGGGCCCACTCCACTCGCGGCGTCGCTGCTTCGTGGATGTTGGCTAGGGGGGTCTCACTCGCCGGCATATGTCGAGCTGCGGGTTGGTCTACACCAGACACATTCAGCAGGTTTTTCAACCTTCTCAAGCTCCGTTCCCTCTGCGGTCCTGTGTGGTGGCAGGCTCCCTCAGGGAACGGAGCAGGTGTAGTAGCTTGCAGTACTCTCTTAAATGAGCAGTACACATCTTGTGCCCCCCCCCTTTGGGGTGGCTCTTCTTCCTCCCCCCTTCGGCATCTGACTGTGCGGAGCAGTCAGCTCTGCTAGGTTCTGCTCTGGAGCTCGCTTCGGCCTGGCCCCAGCAGAACTAGGGTCCGGATCTGGGAGTCCCCCTTTTTATTGGTGCTCCCTTTCTGTGTATTTTTCTACAGCTCCCCCTCCAGGCGGCTAGTAGGAACCCGTCCCGTTACCCCCCTGCCTTGGTGAGTAACGATGACTTACGTCTCTGCCACTCTCTTGTCTGCAGAACGTCTTCGCTGGTAGCCCTGCGGGTCTCGACGCGATCTCCGCGCACCCCTCTCCACGATGAGGGGTGCCCTCCTTCTGGTCGTCTTCGCAACAACCGAGTACAGCTTACGCTCTCAGTGTTGGACGACTTCCCCGTCAATGAAAATTCCGGGCAGGGGCAGAAGGAGTTCCCATTCAGGTATTACAGCTTAATTCACTAACCTTCTCCAAGTTTAGTGCTGGCCTGTTTGGATGGACTTCGGGCATGGCGCTTTGTAGAGGCTCCCATTCAGTCGGTCATCGACTAAACGTCTCCGGTACCGACTGAAAGGGAACGTCTAGGTTACTTGCGTAACCCCACGTTCCCTGAATAGGGAACGGAGACGTTTCCTTTCTGCCATGCCTTGAAGTCGGGAGACTGAGGCGCCGGAGGTAAGTAGGTCGGCTCCTCAGGAAAATCCCATACTGAAGCGTGCGTTACGCCCGGTCTTATACCCGGCTGATTGCTAATCAATCACTCACGCCTGCAAATCAATTTGCCCGTTAAACAATTCGGTCCAATCTCCCATGGAGATCAGCTCCCATTCAGTCGGTCATCGACAAAACGTCTCCGTTCCCTATTCAGGGAACGTGGGGTTACGCAAGTAACCTAGACGTTTTCATCAGAGTGATTTGGAGCTAAAGTGAACCAGTATATATGCTGTAATGCAGTATATATGGAAATAATATAAAAAAAGCTTTAAATTGTTTAACTATTCTATCTATAAATAGAATTACATCTCAAGCATCAGTTGTGATCCAATAACACTTGTTTCTTTCAAGACAGACCATTTGAAGGAGTGGTATGAGTGCTATGACATATATTTCTGTATAAATATAGTTCCAGAAATTAAAGTGTTAATCATTTATTTTCACTGATGAACAAAAGAGAAATATATAAAATCTCCTGGTTACTTTTGCACACTATGTTGAAGGACCTACATCAGAGGGTTTCTCCAAACAAACTCAGCACAGATCTACTGGGTATGTGGCTTTCTCACATCTTTCTGTCTCTTCATAAAGCTCCAGACACACTCAATGATGCTAAGGTCAGGGCAGTGCTTTATTTGTCCATGGGGAGGTCCTCAAGCACCATGGGCATGCTGTTCCAGCAGGGAGAAAGGGAGAGAAAATGTCCCCGGTCAGGATTTTTTTTTCACCACTTTCAAGACTTAAATATGGTACATTTTAAATATGATGCATTTAACAAGTCACTTTCTGACCTTTTGGATAATTTTTCAGGTTAAATTACCTAAATTTGGCTTATTCTAAGAATAAAAGGATCAGGGACTTCATGGGAAAGTTTAAGTACATTTATTTGAGGCATTTTTGTCAAACAAGGTTAACCCTGGAGAAAAGTGTGCAAGTTTTTAAGGTTTTTCAACCTTTTCATGGTTTTGAACAGAAGTTGGGCTCAATATTGACTGTGTTAATGCCCCACTCAATTATGAAAATCCACCCAGGGTGTTTTAATAATCACAAATCTCTGATGTTAAAAATAATGAATGTAATAAATTGTAAAATTTCTCTCTGTAAGCACTGGTGTGTGGCTTGATGTTTGTCATAATAGACACATTTTTTGCTCAGAAGATATGTACGATTTGGCACTTTCCAGACGGACCCCAAGCGATCCTGCCTCAGTTTGCTGCAAGTGTGTCTCACATGGCCTCTGGAGTGAAGCTGATCTGCAGCGATCGCCCCCATGGCGCTGGTTGCAGACTGATTTCTGGCCAATACAAATCTATGGGGAAATGCCAAACTTTAAAAATCCTTTCCTCAGAAAGTATTTTATGTACACAAGTGGTTTTAATGCTTTCCGAAAGTTATCTATACAGTGATCATAGTTCATTAGCTTTTCAATTTAATTTTCATGTGGTCCACCCCCAGGGTATGCAAAAGGCTTGAAGACGTGCGTAAGAAAATGTCAGGGAAAATCATGACTTATTTTTTTTTCTCAAGAGGAGTATAAGTTCAGCGCAAAGACTGACTCTCATGCACACCTTGAGGAGCTGATGCCGCAGTTACGGATTCACTGCTATAAAAACTTCATCGTTATTGTCTGACCAGGGGGGTATTCCAGAAAGCTTGGTTAACTTACCATATGATAAATCATAACCTCTGGGTTGATTTACCCTAAACAGGCATACCATGAGTATGTCGGTTCCAAAACACCTGAGAAGAGTAAGTTTAATCAACCTCCAACTGGTTACCCAGAGTTAATGCGCGTGCACGGTGCATATATAAAGACATTTTCAATGGATCGCCGATTTCACGAGTCACCATGGAAAGTAAAAACGAAAAAAAAGAGAGCGGCGTATTTCACAGAGGCGGAGTTGAAGGTTTTAATGCACGCTTATGAGGAGTTTAAGCCAATAATATTAAAAAGAAGCAATACAGCTGCATCAGCTAAAGCAAGAGAGTTGGCTTGGCAAAAAATAACCGACAGAGTAAATGCGTGAGTGTATTAAATTACACATTTGGTATTGGCTCCCGTTTTATTATAATACAAAATAATTAAGTATGACTTATACAGCCTTTTGAATATGTTATATCACTACGAAAATAATTAATACATGTATAGATATACATAATATGACTAAATATTAAATATGCGTCATAGATTTTACTACAAAGGACAAACCTGCCACTCTGTGGAATTCCTCTTTAATAACAAGCAGAGGTTTATGGCCAGGGAACTGTACAAACGTGGGTAAGAACTGTTTAAGTGCCAGACATACTGTACGAACGGCTCTACACACAGTTGCCTTTCTCACATGCTCTGAATCGCCCACACTGTACAAAAAATGTCCAGACGCAAAAAACCTAAGTGCTATGCACAGAATGTTTTCTGTGCTAAGCGCAGAACCGCGGTTTGTCACATTCGCGATATGCGGTTTTAAAAGACGTGTTAAATAAACTAACGAATCTTTTGAAAAACGATAACGCTCTTTCAAATATTCATTAGGGTATGCAAACACATCAATACGCGGTCTTATAACCCTCTCCCGACGAAAAAAAAACCTCATTTAATTTGTGCTTCTACATCCACAGGATCCTCATCAAAAGGGCACGCCATGCTCACCAACCTTCTGAAACGAAGTTACACTGAAACATAACCTGCTCCCGAGCAGGTTATCTTCAGAGAGTCAGTTGCTATGGTTACATACATACCCAGAAAGTTACCTCCGTTTTTGGAACCGAAAGTTGAGGTTATCCACGAACTTATCCTTAAACATACCCAGGTATGTCACATAACCTGCTTTCTGGAATACCCCCCTGTACAACCTAATAGAGGTTTAGGTATTTATAATGTTATATATTAAGTGAAGGCGGCTGCTGGTGGTACAGTTCTCATCTGCGGGTTGCAAGAGAATCCAACTATTTGCAGGACTCCTGCAAAATGGAAATACCATGGTACCAAGAGATACGAAAGTAATGCATTCCAGGGTGACGTTCGTATGTCGAACAGTTTGTATCTCGAAGCAAGTTTTAAATGTAAAACGCCCAATCCATGGAATGGCTCTCAAAAACAACAGTATAAGTTACAGTATAAGATAAAAAAAATGGAAAACCAGAGAAAAATCAAGTAACATTTCTTCAATCCTTAAATCTAAACATTGGTATGACAATAAAATGACAATAAAACACATGCAAAATACATAATATGTAAACAAACGTAAAACCTTACCTTGAGAGTGAAGCAATGTGTCGGTGGAGGACTAACTACATTATAAAACGTTATTTAGTACATTATCGGTAATCTATACATAATGTTTCGCTCGATTTATCAATGTATCAGCCCCTTAAAGCACACTTTCTTCAAAGGGAGAAAGAAGCGCAAGGATGCGGAAGTGCAGCATGACGTGAGACAAACAAGTGGAAAATAGACCAGAAATGTTTGATCTTCTTCAGTCTGTCCCGGAGACGTTAGTCAGGTAAAGACTAGACTAGAGCCAAACAGAGTTTGACTCTCTTTCTCCATACTTTGATGCTAAAGCTAAAGTGATCAGTAGGTTGCTTATCTCAGCAGTCCGTAGTCGTCCTCGAATAGCACAGCTAGCAAACCACCGTACCGCTGCATCTCTGATCCTTTAGCAAAAGTCTGTCCAGTGTCTTTTCGCCGTTTTGACTGTAATCCTGTTTGTTTGACAATGAGCAAAACGTGCATTACTCCTGGCTGTGGTGGGTTTATCTCGTTGAAGGACGGTCACGAGAATTGCATGCAGTGTTTGGATTTCCAGTGAATCGGACAGCACATTGCCTCATGCAGCATCGGAAGGAGCGCGGTTTCTTCTGGTTCAGATATGCCTCCCTTAGGTATTGCAGCCGAGCTGGATACATTCGCGGTGCTCTCTAAGGCTGCGGCCGCAATCGGGTTGGAGGTGCCTGCGCCCTCTGACTCAGCGCCGTCGCGGCTGGATGACTGGTGTCTGGGCAGGCGTTGGGACACGGTTCCTGTGTACCGCCAGTGCCTTTCTGCCCAGAGGTGCACAAGGAGCTTACAAAATTCTGACTGGCTCCCATGTCTGCCAGGGCTTCAAGCTCCTCTCGCTTCACCACCCTAGTCGATGCAGCGGCTAGAGAATACTCTTCGATTCTCCAGGTGGAGCAGGATGTCGCTGTGCACGTATGCCCCAGTAGCGCTGCCGTTTGGCGGTCTGGCCCGAGCGTTCCCTCCCAAGCTGGTGAATTTTCGTCAGCCCTGATGGCGAAAGCTTATTCAGCTGCCGGTCAAGCTGCAGCATCTCTGCATGCCATGGCCACCTTACAGGTCTTTCAGGCCAAGGTCCTCTGTGATATGGACCAAGTAGGTGGCGACCAGCAGTCTCTTTCAGACATTTGCACTTCGTGCTACAAAATCAGCTGCGCTAAACCTTGTTCGTGCGATGTCCACACTTGTGGTCCATGAGCGCCATCTGTGGTTGGAGCAGGCTTCAATGCTTCCTGAAGACCGAAACTGGTTTCTGGATGCACCTGTTTTCCCAGACGGCCTCTTTGGCATCGCTGTGGATGATTACGCATCAAAGGTCTCCACAATCAAGAAACAGGCGGAGGGTCTGGGGGAGCTCTGTCCTGGAGCCCTCTCCGTCTGTTCGCCACCAAAGAGAGCGTCCTCCGCCACAGTCTACTGCATCAACCCCTGGTACGAGGAAGACCCCTTCATGGTGGAAAACCCAGCTGACCTCGGAGGGTTCTAGAAGGCAGACGAGAGTTTCTTGTTAGAAGCGCCCCTGAGGTTAGCAACTCGGGGGACATGAGCATCTTTCTGGGTCAAGAGACCGACCCAGCTCCCCTTGGAGGGGGTTAGTCCACCACACGCACCTCGCTGCCGTTCTTCAGGATGGCAGCACTCACTGTGTTAAATATAAAAATCGTTTCCCACCCGAGAATATTAGACTTGCATGCCCTGCGGTCTGGGGTTTACCTTCCTCGGCTTCCGACGAAGACCCAGACTTGGGCACGAGCTTTGCTGGCCATGGCAGAGAGTGCAGGGGCACACACCCCTTCCTCTCATCTGACCATTTCCCAGGGCCTGTTCCTGGTGATTACGCCCTCACGGTGGCCCCGCCATGGTGACCATCGGCACATCTCAACTTGTACCCCTGTCTGCTTACCTGGGAGCCGTTAATCTATTGGCAGCTGTGGTTGCCAGCATTAGACCGCTAAAATACAGTGGGTTACTGTTATTTACATTAACAGAATAATGCTGTTTTGTTTGCTGTTTTGTTAGCAGCAGAATACTATTTTACGATATATAAATGATTTTTAGCAGTATATATGTGGCTTATTTTACATTTATATCAGAACCCAATTACTCTGTCCTCAGTATCCTCTACTCTTGCACCAACTACCTTCATGTCCTCTTTCAGCACATCCATATATCCCGTCTTTGGTCTTCCTCTTGACCTCTTGCCTGGCATCTCCATCTCCAACATCTACCAATATAACCACTATCCCTCCTCTGCACATGTCCAAACCATCTCAATCTGGCCTCTCTGACTTTGTCTCCAAAACAACCAACCTGAGCTGTCCCTCTAATGTGCTCGTTCCTAATCTTGTCCATTCTCGTCACTCCTAAACTGAACCTCAACATTCTTATCTCTGCTACTTCCATCTCTGTCTCTTGTCTCTTCCTCACTGCTACAGTCTCTAACCCATACATCAAAGCTGGTCTCACTACTGTTCTGTACACCTTTCCTTTGATTCTTGCTGATACTCTTCTGTCACACAACACCCCTGACACTTTTCTCCACCCACTCCAACCTGCCTGCACTCGTCTCTTCACCTCTTTTCCACACTCCCCGTCACACTGGACTGTTGACCCCAAATACCTAAACTCCTGCACCTTCTTGACCTCAGCCCCCTGTAACCTCACTGTTCTATTTCCCTCCCTCTCGTTCAAACACATGTATTCTGTCTTGCTGCGACTGACTTTCATTCCTCTTCTTTCTAGAGCTGACCTCCAACTTTCCAGGTTTTCCTCCACCTGCTCTCTGCTCTCACTACAAATCACAATGTCATCTGCTAACACCATTGTCCACGGAGATTCCTGCCTGACCTCATCTGTTAACCTGTCCATCACCATAGCAAATAAGAAGGGACTCAAAGCTGATCCAAGATGTAGCCCTACCTCCACCTTGAACTCCTTTGTCTGACCTACAGCACATCTCACTGCTGTCTTACTTCTCTCATACATATCCTGAACTACTCTGACGTACTTCTCTGCCTCTCCTGACCTCCTCATACAGGACCATAGCTCATATCACATGGCCGGTGAGACTTTTTGTTTCTGGAAACCACCATGAACTCATAACCTTTTATGTCTTTCGTTCACCCAAGACCCCTGTAATTCTCGGTCATACTTGGCTGAGTCCGCATAATCCTCATTTTGATTGGTCAAAAGGAATTATTTTGTCTTGAGGTGAAAGGTGTCATAGCTCATGTCTGTGTTCTGCTGTACCATCAGTTAATTCTGTGTCTATGTTTCGGGAAGAAATTCCCAGTTTAAATCACCCCCTACAAATATCAAGATTTAGGATTTACAAGTAAGTCACGCGCAGCTTTTCTACCTCTGTACCGGCCCTACGATTGCGCGATTGACCTACTCCGAGGGAGCTCACCGCCATGTGGCCGCTTATACTCTCTCTCGTTGCCGGAGCGGGAGGCTTTAGCCAAATATCTTGCTGAGGGTCAAGCTGCTGGTACGATAGTTCCGTCCTCGTCTCCTCTTGGAGTTTTTCTTTGTGCGGAAAAAGGATGGTTCGCTGCACCTCTGCATTGATTACAGGGGCTTAATCACCATAACGGTAAAAAATCACTACCCCTAGCACCTAATGTCTGCTGTTTTTGATCTTTTGCAGGGTGCAAAGATTTTTATCACACTGGACCTCCGCAACGCTTACCATTAGTTGCGGATATGAGAAGGGGATGTTGGAAATATTTTCCTTTTTTGCGTTCCCTTGCAAAGAGAACGGAAGTGTACATATGTGCTGTACACAAATAAAATTGTGTTGTTTTTAAGTATAACTATAAATATAAGTATAAAAGAAGTAATATAGCCACAGGGGTTGCAAGCCAGTGACTTCTGTGCCGGTCCCAAGCCTGGATAAATAGAGAGGGTTGCGTCAGGAAGGGCATCCGGCGTAAAATATGCCAAAACCTATTATGTGGGTCACCAAATCGATTTTCATACCGTATCGGTCGAGGCCCGGGTTAACAACGACCGCCTCCGGTGCTGTTGACTTACAGGGTGCCGGTGGAAATTGGACTACTGTTTGTCGAAGAAGGAGAGGAGGGAGAAGGATTCGTCGACAGAAAGAGAACAGGAAAGGCAGGAGTGTAGATCTGAGAATAGGGACTCTTAACATTGGTACAATGACAGGGAAGGGTAGGGAGCTGGCGGACATGATGGAGAGAAGGAAGGTAGATATTCTGTGTTTGCAGGAGACCAGGTGGAAGGGTAGCAAAGCGCGTAGTATTGGAGGGGGATACAAACTGTTTTTCTATGGAGTGGATAGGAAGAGAAATGGGGTAGGAGTGATCCTGAAGGAGGAGTTT
>SRMA01016881.1:0-24111 GCA_007224835.1 Danionella cerebrum | reverse complement strand
TCTCTCTAAGATGCCTTTTAACACAATAAAACTGCTCAAAATGATGCGTTGGCATCACATGATCTGTATTTTGACATGGCACTTCTTAACGGAATATTTGCTCTTTTTCCGGTTCTTGAGAACTATGGATCAATCTACACTTCGGAAGTGTAGCGCATGATTTCAGATTATTTTATTCTCTTTGAGATGCCTTTTGACAAAATAAAACTGCTCAAAATGATGCGCTGGCATCACATGATCTGTATTTTGACATGGCACTTTTTGACGGAATATTTGCTCTTTTTCCGGTTCTTGAGAACTATAGGATCAATCTACACTTCGGAAGTGTAGCGCATGATTTCAGATTATTTTATTCTCTTTCTGAGATGCCTTTTAACACAATAAAACTGCTCAAAAATGATGCGCTGGCATCACATGATCTGTATTTTGACATGGCACTTTTAACGGAATATTTGCTCTTTTTCCGGTTCTTGAGAACTATGTATCAATCTACACTTCGGAAGTGTAGCGCATGATTTCAGATTATTTTATTCTCTTTTTGAGATGCCTTTTAACACCATAAAACTGCTCAAAATGATGCGCTGGCATCACATGATCTGTATTTTGACATGGCACTTTTTGACGGAATATTTGCTCTTTTTCCGGTTCTTGAGAACTATAGATCAATCTACACTTCGGAAGTGTAGCGCATGATTTCAGATTATTTTATTCTCTTTCTGAGATGCCTTTTAACACAATAAAACTGCTCAAAATGATGCGCTGGCATCACATGATCTGTATTTTGACATGGCACTTTTTGGACGGAATATTTGCTCTTTTTCCGGTTCTTGAGAACTATGGATCAATCTACACTTCGGAAGTGTAGCGCATGATTTCAGATTATTTTATTCTCTTTCTGAGATGCCTTTTAACACAATAAAACTGCTCAAAATGATGCGCTGGCATCACATGATCTGTATTTTGACATGGCACTTTTTGACGGAATATTTGCTCTTTTTCCGGTTCTTGAGAACTATGGATCAATCTACACTTCGGAAGTGTAGCGCATGATTTCAGATTATTTTATTCTCTTTCTGAGATGCCTTTTAACACAATAAAACTGCTCAAAATGATGCGCTGGCATCACATGATCTGTATTTTGACATGGCACTTTTTAACGGAATATTTGCTCTTTTTCCCGGTTCTTGAGAACTAAGGATCAATCTACACTTCGGAAGTGTAGCGCATGATTTCAGATTATTTTATTCTCTTTCTGAGATGCCTTTTAACACAATAAAACTGCTCAAAATGATGCGCTGGCATCACATGATCTGTATTTTGACATGGCACTTTTTGACGGAATATTTGCTCTTTTTCCGGTTCTTGAGAACTATGGATCAATCTACACTTCGGAAGTGTAGCGCATGATTTCAGATATTTTATTCTCTTTCTGAGATGCCTTTTAACACAATAAAACTGCTCAAAATGATGCGCTGGCATCACATGATCTGTATTTTGACATGGCACTTTTTGACGGAATATTTGCTCTTTTTCCGGTTCTTGAGAACTATGGATCAATCTACACTTCGGAAGTGTAGCGCATGATTTCAGATTATTTTATTCTCTTTCTGAGATGCCTTTTAACACAATAAAACTGCTCAAAATGATGCGCTGGCATCACATGATCTGTATTTTGACATGGCACTTTTTGACGGAATATTTGCTCTTTTTCCGGTTCTTGAGAACTATGGATCAATCTACACTTCGGAAGTGTAGCGCATGATTTCAGATTATTTTATTCTCTTTCTGAGATGCCTTTTAACACAATAAAACTGCTCAAAATGATGCGCTGGCATCACATGATCTGTATTTTGACATGGCACTTTTTGACGGAATATTTGCTCTTTTTCCGGTTCTTGAGAACTATGGATCAATCTACACTTCGGAAGTGTAGCGCATGATTTCAGATTATTTTATTCTCTTTCTGAGATGCCTTTTAACACAATAAAACTGCTCAAAATGATGCGCTGGCATCACATGATCTGTATTTTGACATGGCACTTTTTGACGGAATATTTGCTCTTTTTCCGGTTCTTGAGAACTATGGATCAATCTACACTTCGGAAGTGTAGCGCATGATTTCAGATTATTTTATTCTCTTTCTGAGATGCCTTTTAACACAATAAAACTGCTCAAAATGATGCGCTGGCATCACATGATCTGTATTTTGACATGGCACTTTTTGACGGAATATTTGCTCTTTTTCCGGTTCTTGAGAACTATGGATCAATCTACACTTCGGAAGTGTAGCGCATGATTTCAGATTATTTTATTCTCTTTCTGAGATGCCTTTTAACACAATAAAACTGCTCAAAATGATGCGCTGGCATCACATGATCTGTATTTTGACATGGCACTTTTTGACGGAATATTTGCTCTTTTTCCGGTTCTTGAGAACTATGGATCAATCTACACTTCGGAAGTGTAGCGCATGATTTCAGATATTTTATTCTCTTTCTGAAATGCCTTTTAACACAATAAAACTGCTCAAAATGATGCGCTGGCATCACATGATCTGTATTTTGACATGGCACTTTTTGACGGAATATTTGCTCGTTTTCCAGGTTCTTGAGAACTATGGATAAACTAAACATCTATAGTGTAGCGCATGATTTCAGATGATTTTATTCTCTCTCTAAGATGCCTTTTAACACAATAAATCTGCTCAAAATGATGCGCTGGCATCACATGATCTGTATTTTGACATAGCACTTTGCCACGGAATATTTGCTCTGTTTCCGGTTCTTGAGAACTATGGATCAATCTACACTTCGGAAGTCCGGGTACGGCGCAGGACCCATCCTTGCGATGGCAGCCTGTGAAAGGAACAGTGGCACGCTCCTTCCCTCCGTAGTGCTAGGGTCTTCTCCCTGGGGCAAGAGAGATTAACCCTTAAGCCCCCCTTACGAGGGTTACACTAAATCTAGACTGCACTTACATCTGCATATTTTGGACACAACCACTACACCGCTTGCGAAGATCCAGAACAAACTTTTTTTTTGATTCCCCATTGTAAGGGGCAACTTGTTAGCCGTGAGTTGCGACCCGTGTCGGCGGAGGAAGAGGTCCTGGTGTTTGAGGAAATTGGTTAGCTGCGGCTGCCACCTTTCCAACACGATACTTTGGCTCCTACTTCGTCTAGACGGGAGGTTGGAATGGCTCGATCCAATCAATCGGCTGGTCAAAGAAATGATCTTAAAACATCTATAAGACACTTTGGCTTAGAGTCAATCAAGTTATAAAAAGCAACCCGTTGCTTTTACTGGCTTGAGTATACCATCAGTATATCCTTGATGCATAATCTGCTGGAGTTCCGCGGCTCTGTGCATCCCTATTTTTTGGGCTCCAAGGTGGGTGAGGAGTACTGATGATGAACAAGAAAACTAAAAAATATGGCAAATAAACCAAACCACAAACGACATCGGACGGATTTAGAAACTGACAACCCAAATGGAAAAATTGACACAACGACGAAAAATGATGAGTGGCCAAAATTTATAATTATTGAATCAACTTCTGCTGACTATCAAATCACTAGGCTGTCTCCTTTTGCTATCCAGAAAGGTATTGCTGGTATAGCGGGTACAGTTAAAGAAGTGAAAAAACTGCGATCAGGTCAAATTCTTGTTGAATGTTATAAAAAAGCCAGTTCAGAGAACCTACTTCAAACAAAAATGATCGCAACAGTTCCTGTGAAGACATCACCACACCCAACTCTCAATTATAGTAAAGGAGTGATCCGCACCAGAGAACTTGAAGATGTTGATGAAGAAGAAATACAAGAAGAACTGAAGCCTCAAGGAGTTACTAACGTAAGGAGAATTACCATCAAAAGAGAAGGACGAACAATCAGAACAAGTACCTACATTATCACCTTCAACAAACCAACAATCCCTGAAAAACTTCTGATCGGATACTTAAGTGTACCAGTGGACCTCTTTGTCCCAAATCCCCTTAGATGTTTTAATTGCCAGAAATATGGCCATGGTTCAAACAGTTGCAATAATAAACACATCTGTTGTAACTGTGGTGAAGAAAGACATGACAAGGAACCCTGTGAAAAACCATCCAAATGTTGTAATTGTTCAGGGGACCACTCAGCTGCATCAAAACAATGTCCAATGTGGATCCGGGAAAAAGAAATACAGAAGATTAGATGCACCAAGAAGATCAGTTACCCTGAAGCAAGGAAATTGGTTGCTCCTACCCCCTTCTTCAGTATAAACAAATCATTTGCTGATGCAGTAAGAAAAACTGTAAGATCCATTGACTGCCAGACAGACATCACTTGGATGCATAAAGACAAACCCCAAACTAATATTGTTCCTTCAAAAACAAAGACTTCAGGAACGCAGAGTGAAGTACTTACCAAGGATACACACCTGAACCAAAGTCCAGTTGAAAATGAAAAAGGAACAAAAAATAGCAAGAAACAAAGGGCTGCAAATCCCAAGGATGACCCTACAAAAATAAAAGAACCAAAAGATATAGAAATGAAAGAAAAAGAATGCCCTAGTCGAAGTCCATCCCCCCGAGGTAGAATGAAGACAAACGTCCCCATCCTTCCAAACAGGTGATGGAAAAACGGATTATTCAGTGGAACTGTCGTGGAGTTCGGGCTAATTATACAGAGCTACAACGCTTAATTACTGTCATCAACCCCATTGTTGTATGTCTTCAGGAGACACAACTGTCAAAAGACAACACTATTTCTTTCAAACATTTTAATATTTTGAACACCCTTGGTCCCAGTAACAAGCGTGCTTCTGGAGGAACATCCATTCTAATACGCAGTGATTTAATTCACAGCAATATCAAACTCACTAGTAATCTACAAGTAACTGCAGTAAGATTGACACTCAGGAAAACCATCACAATTTGTTCTCTCTACATCCCTCCAGATGCAAATATAAAACACACAGAGCTAAACCAGCTTATTACCCAACTTCCTCCCCCTTTCTTTTTAATGGGAGATTTTAACAGTCATAACTATTTGTGGGGTAGCAACCAGTGCAACGCGAAAGGAAGGAAAATAGAAGATTTTATTGAGAATAACAATTTATGTCTTTTAAATGATGGTTCAAACACTTATCTGCACCCAGGACATGGAACCTACTCTGCAATCGATCTAACCATCTGTCAGCCCGAACTCCTTTTAGACTTATCCTGGAAAGTCCACCCTGATTTATGTGGAAGTGACCATTTCCCATTAGTTATAACAATTAAAGGACAAGAAGAAGATTTTAAAGTGCAAAGGTGGCAAATTAAAAAAGCAAACTGGGCTTATTTTAAAGCTCTATGTGATGAGAAATTTGCAGGTTTCCTTGAAGATGATCCAAATGCTATGGAAAACTTCACAAAAACCCTCATTTCTATAGCTGAAGAATCCATCCCAAAAACGTCCTGGAAAAACTCCACTAAACGAACTCCATGGTTTAACGAAGATTGCAAGAAGGCTATTAAAAAGAGGAAAAAAGCCGAAAGATGTTTCTCTAATCATCCAACTACTGAAAATCTTATTAAACTCAAAAAGGAAAGGGCACAAGCAAGAAGAACAATAAATGAAAGTAAAAAAGAAAGCTGGAGAAGATTTGTTTCCAATTTGTCAACAAATACTTCACCAACTAAAGTGTGGAAGCTGATTCGGAAAATGAAAGGAAAAAATACCAGTCCACAAATACAACACATTAAGCGAAAGGATGATATCTTGACATCGGCGCAAGAAATAGCAAACGAAATAGCAAAAACACTTGAAAGTAATTCTTCAGTTGAAAATCGCAGTGCTGCGCTCAGAGCCCTCCACGATGGACATAAAGGACAAATTAACTTTAACTCAAATAATGAAGAACCATATAATCAGCCTTTCACATTGGACGAACTACAAAAAGCTATGAAGAAATCTCACGACTCAGCCGCTGGTCCAGATGATGTCCACTATCAATTTATTAAAAATCTGCCCTCCACTGTTCTTAGATTACTGCTTAAGCTCTACAACTCCATTTGGATTTCTGGAAATATCCCACCAACATGGCAAGAAGCTGTAATAATCCCTATTCCAAAGCCTGGAAAGGATCACAGTGACCCCTCAAACTATAGGCCTATTGCCCTGACCAGCTGCCTGTGTAAAACCATGGAGAGAATGGTCAATGAACGACTGGTCTGGATGCTGGAATCGGAAAAACATATCAGCAACGCTCAATGCGGATTCAGAAAAGGACGAAGTACAATTGACCACCTTGTTTCACTCGAAAGCTACATTCGAGATGCTTTCATCAGAAAAGAACATGCAATAGCAGTATTTTTTGATCTAGAAAAAGCCTACGATACAACTTGGAAACAGGGAATTTTAAAAGATTTACATGGAATGAATTTTAAAGGGCGACTGCCAATTTTTATCCAGAATTTTTTAGCCAAAAGATTTTTTAGAGTCAAAGTCACAAATACATTATCAGATCGATATGAACAAGAACTTGGAGTACCCCAAGGAAGTATCCTATCTGTGACCCTTTTTAATATTAAAATAAACAATATTGCCAATATCATTGGTACCGACGTACTCTACAGCTTGTATGTAGACGATATCTGCATATGCTATAAAAGCAAGAACATGGCAACCATTGAAAGGAAGATTCAACAGAAGATAAATAAAATACAGAACTGGGCAATGCAAAATGGTTTTAAGTTTTCACAAGCAAAAACAATCTGCACTCATTTCTGCCAACTACGGTCGTTACACAATGAACCAGAACTATTTATGGATGGAACCCCAATTAAACTATCCAAAGAAACCAAGTTTCTTGGAGTTATCTTTGATAACAAACTCTCTTTTATCCCACACATCAAAGCATTAAAAGAAAAATGTTTTAAAACCATGAATATTTTAAAGGTTTTATCCAAAACTAAATGGGGCGCAGATAGTTCGACCCTGATGAACATATATCGAACTCTGATCAGATCTAGGATCGACTACGGGAGTATCATCTATGGCTCAGCTAGGAAATCTTACATCCAAGCCCTCGACAGCATACACCACCAAGGCATTCGTCTGGCACTAGGCGCCTACAGAACATCACCAATCCCAAGCTTATATGTAGAGTCAAATGAGCCATCACTGGAAAACAGACGACTGAAACTAGCTCTGCAATATATAATAAAATTAAGGACCAACAAAGAAAACCCAGCCTTTACCCCAGTTTTAAAAAATCAACTTTTAACTTTTTATAACAAGAAACCAAAGCAAATCCGTCCTCTTGGATTGCGTATGAAATCACATCTGGAAAACCTCAAAATTGACTACGAATCACTGGTACAAACGCACTTGTGCAAAATTCCACCGTGGGACCAACAAAAACCCAATATTCACTTCAACTTAGGAAACGAACAAAAATCGAAAACACACCCAAATATCTACCACCAACGACTACTGGACTTCAGGGACAATTTCCCAAGCCACATCACGGTATACACAGATGGATCAAAATCTGGAAACAAAGTGGCTGCAGCCTTCACAACAAAAGGGCATGAACAAGGAGTCCGTATCTCAGACCACAGCTCAGTTTTCACAGCAGAAGCAAAGGCTTTACTGATGGCACTACAGTTCATCCAAACCAGAACCCGAAAGAATACCTCATCATTTCTGACTCCAAATCATGCCTCGAGGCACTGGAAAACAATGAGAAAAACCACCCAATAATAACAGAAATACTAATTAAACTGGCATATCTGAGAAGAAAATCTTTTCACATACTCTTCTACTGGATACCCGGACACATTGGAATTCCAGGAAATGAACGAGCGGACCGCATCGCCAAAGCCTCTACAAAACAAGAACTAACCCCATGCCAGATACCAGCATCAGATATAAAACCATTTCTCACTTCTTACATTGGAAAAAGATGGCAGACTGAATGGAACCAGTGCATCAAAAATAAACTATATGAAATAAATCCTAACATTGGAAAGAAACAAACACAATTCAACAATCGATGGGAACAGGTCATTTATACAAGATGCAGAATTGGACACTCTAGGCTCACACACCAGTTTTTAGTAACTGGAGATAGTCGAGCTGAATGCCACTCATGTAAAGTTCCTCTATCTATAAAACATATTCTAGCTGACTGTCCTTTTTTAACCCCCATCAGAAAACAATTTTATTCTTCCACATCTCTAGATCACATTTTTAATCAAGTAGATCCAAATTTGGTATTAAAATTTCTAGGAAGAGCTGGTTTTAAACATTTTATCTAATTCAATAACATAAATTGCTCTCGCCCTGGAAATAGCCATAGAAGCTGAAAGGGCGTTTAAAAAACAATGAATTAATGAATGAATGACACTTCGGAAGTGGAGCGCATGATTTCAGATGATTTTATTCTCTTTCTGAGATGCCTTTTAACACAATAAAACTGCTCAAAATGATGCGCTGGCATCACATGATCTGTATTTGGACTTAGCACTTTGCCACGGAATATTTGCTCGTTTCCCGGTTCTTAAGAACTATGGATCAAACTAAACTTTGGAAGTGTAGCGCATGATTTCTGTTGATGAAATGATGAAATGTGATTTCATGACTCCATGTTTTTGTAGATACTAAATGTATGATTTATCAAATGCATTAATAACTGTGTCCAGTTCTATTAGTTCTCATTCCTTTCAGAGATTTTCTCAGCGTTTACCGTGAGCTAGATTTCAAACTATTCTTTACCAGTCACTCCTTTCCAAATCTAATTTATGAACAAAACTTCAAAACCACTGAGAACCATCCTGTTGATGGCGGTGTTGTGCCATTTTTCGACTCCGCGGCAGATTCTGACTCCCCTCTCTGCGTGAACGCGCATGACGTCACGGTTGACGGAAGTTTTCGGGGACGTTTTTTGCGAGGGTTTTTTTTTTTCATTAAGCATACCGAGAGTTGATTAAAGTGAGTTGGTCTGTAGTTTGTTCATTTTATATTAAAAATATTTTTTCTGTTTCTTATTTGCAGTTGTGGGTTTCCGACTGAGAAGCCTTTGTATATTATACAAGTTCGAGGCGAGGATGGATACTCAAAACTGTGTTTTTAATTAAAAAAGTTTGTTAAAGGAGGGAAAAAAGTACTTAGTTGACTTCTTTATGGATCCATGAAATAAAAAAAAATCTTTACACCTATGTAATTTCTTCGGGTCATCATTTCCACATGATTATAATGGTCTATTTAGCAACAGTCTTTGTGACTTAATTGTATGACATATTCATGTTTCTGATTGACACACTGACTTGTGGTCAGGTTAACATATTTTTTTTAACGGTTTTTAAGGTGATGAATGCCTACATGTATTTTTTGGTTATGCAATTTAATTTAAATTCTAAAGAAAGAGCTACTGCCATCGACACCTTTGAATACATCAGCTTATGGAAGAAGAAGATTGCGAAGGTGAAGGTTTGTGGTTCTATTTGTGTTTTTCAGTAAGCAATGTTTACTGCTGATTACAGATGTGACCTGAGCTGTTGCCATTTCAGGTAGACCCAATGGAATACAAATTCCTTTTTGGCATCATTAATGATTCTCAACACTGGACTCTCATGGTATATTTTATTTTCAAACTTTAGTCAATATTATGAGATATATTTTAAAGGCCATGTGCAGCAAACTACAGTCAATTAGGATCATAGAAGTGTGCTGAGGGTGACATTTTAATCATAAAAAAATCTTCAAATTAAGGTTATGATCCCACATGAAAAAAGGGCCTTATATTTGGACCCTCTTGGAGAGAGTTTGGCAAATATTAAAAGATGCCAAGAAGTAACAAGGTACTTATAACTGTTATACTTGTATATAAATTGATATTTTAGACATTGGTATAGCTCAACATGCATAAATTGACAGCTGTTTTTGTTCCTGTCAACAGGTCATTCATGCGTCAAAAGGGGGTTAATGTGTCCAGGTGGGCATGTGATATGTTGCCACACCCACTGCAAAAGGACAACAATTCATGTGGGGCGTATGTCCTAAAAGTGAGTGCTCAGGAACTTAGCAAGGATGCTGATTTAACTAAAATTTGCAAAGTCTGTAATTTGTTAGTTTGCAGAATGTATCATTACTGGCAAACCAGTCACAATTTCTGAAGATGTGGAGTCAGTGAGATGGGACATAGCTATGTGCCTCTTGAAGAACAGCGGTATGTATGAAATATTCCGCACAATAAAATAAACATGGTACATTTTGCATAATAGTCGGTCTTCTTTCTCTATGTTATAGAAGATCTTAAGGATTTGTGTTTCCTTTGTGGGGAAAAAGAAAGTGCCAATGACTGCACTGACTGGGTGAGTACTGGTGGTGTAATTTTGTTCAAACCTATTTAAAAGTAAAGGTAAACATTGAAAAAGTAAAATACTGTTAAAACATTCATGACATTACATTGCAAATGAATTTACTTTTTTTTTTTTTTTTAGATTGGCTGTGACCTGTGCCCTCGCTGGTATCATTGTGATTGTGCAAGGACATCTATAAATGCTAACAATTACGTCTGCCCAGCTTGTCAATACATTTGTACATGGCATTTTATTTTTGGTCCCTCTTCATTTTTTGTCATTTTTCTGTTCATTACAATTCAGATGGATATAAAAACTAGTCAGTGTGTCAATCAGAAACATGAATATGTCATACAATTAAGTCACAAAGACTGTTGCTAAATAGACCATTATAATCATGTGGAAATGATGACCCGAAGAAATTACATAGGTGTAAAGATTTTTTTTATTTCATGGATCCATAAAGAAGTCAACTAAGTACTTTTTTCCTCCTTTAACAAACTTTTTTAATTAAAAACACAGTTTTGAGTATCCATCCTCGCCTCGAACTTGTATACTATACAAAGGCTTCTCAGTCGGAAACCCACAACTGCAAATAAGAAACAGAAAAAATATTTTTAATATAAAATGAACAAACTACAGACCAACTCACTTTAATCAACTCTCGGTATGCTTAATGAAAAAAAAAAACTCGCAAAAAACGCCCCCGAAAACTTCCGTCAACTGTGACGTCATGCGCATTCACGCAGAGAGGGGAGTCAGAATCTGCCAGGGAGTCGAAAAATGGCACAACAGCGGCGCGGCAGTAGAACGCAGCGGCCTCTCCGGACCCAAAATGGTGCTTTTCATGTTTGTAGCCCGACTATTGCACTTATATGGACACCAGGAACAGCTGTGTTCATGTATACGACCGCCAGACGCTGTTAAAATACAGAAATCATGCACTCACCAATCTGCATGATGATCTTTTCTACGAACTCCGCGAACTCGGATTGCTGCGACCCCGGCTACAAAGACCAGGCCCCCAGTCCACGGCGTCGCCTGACGCCGGTGACCGGGAGATAGGACGTCGAAAGCGGTGCTCGAGGAAGCGGAAGCGCGGCAAGCGGGCGGGCGTCCGTGCTAGGCTAGAAGCTAACCCTAGCCGGCCGGCTCTCCCGTCCATTTTTCTCTCCAATGTCTGCTCCCTGGACAATAAATTGGACTGCATCCGACTCCAGCGGACTACACAGAGTGAGTTCAGAGACTGCTGCATCTTTGTTTTCACGGAGACGTGGCTCAGCGACAGAGTTCCGGACGCCGCCTTCCAGCTAGACGGGCTAGCCGTGTTTCGGGCCGACAGGAACGCATCTCTGTGCGGTAAGACTCGCGGTGGTGGCGTGTGTGTTTATATTAACACAGGATGGTGTGGGGACTCTGCGGTTGTTTCCAGCTACTGCTCATCGCTAGTGGAGTTTGTGACTGTAAGATGCAGACCATTTTATTTACCACGGGAATTCACCACCGTGTTCATTGTCGGAGTGTATATTCCACCTAGTGCTAATGCTAAAGAGGCACTATGTGAACTCTATGGAGCTATTAGCGAGCTGCAGAATGCTCACCCCGACGGACTTTTTATTATCGCCGGAGATTTCAATCATGCAAATCTCAAATCAGTGCTTCCTAAATTCCATCAGCATGTGGACTTTGCTACGAGGGGGGAAAACACGCTGGATCTTGTTTATACAAACATTCCCGGCGCGTACCGCGCAGAGCCCCGCCCCCACATCGGAAACTCAGACCACATCTCTGTTATGCTAATTCCAGCATACAGACCGCTCGTCAGACGCTCTAAACCTGTTCTGAAGCAGGTAAAAACCAGGACAGCAGGAGCCATCTCTGCTCTCCAAGATTGCTTTGAGTGCACTGACTGGGACATGTTTAGGAACGCTGCAACCTATGGCGGCACCATTAACATCTTCAGTGACCAGCTACATCAGCAAGTGCACTGAGGACGGGACCATCTCCAAGTCCTTCACTACACGACCCAACCAGAAACCGTGGATGACTGCTAAGGTGCCTGCGCTGCCTAAACACAGAGACTCCGCCTTCAGAGCAGGGGACAAGTTGGCCTTAAGAACAGCACGGTCCAATTTGTCCAGAGCCATCAGAGAGGCGAAGCGCGCACACGCCAAGAAGATCTATGGACACTTTGAAGACAGCAGAGACAGCCGGCGCATGTGGCAAGGCATCCAGGTGATCACGGATTACAAAACGCCTTCACCTGCTTGTGACCGTGATGCCTCCCTCCCAGATCTGCTGAATGACTTCTATGCACCGCTTGAAGTGCAGAACAACGTGGCGGCGAGGAAGAACACACCTCCTCCCGACGACCAGGTGCTCTGTCTAACCGCGACTGAAGTGAGGAAGACTCGAAGCAGAGTGAACTCTCGAAAGTCTGCTGGTCCAGACAACATCCCTGGCAGGGTGCTCAGGGAATGTGCAGAACAACTTGCAGATGTTTTTACTGACATCTTCAACATCTCCCTGAGTAGTACTGTTGTTCCCACGTCAAGACCACGACCATCGCTCCAGTGCCAAAGAAGTCTACAGTCTCCTGCCTCAATGACTACCGTCCCGTTGCACTTACACCCATCTTAATGAAGTGCTTTGAGAGGCTCGTCATGAGGCACATCAAGTCTCTGCTTCCACCTTCTCTGGACCCACTGCAGTTTGCGTATTGTCCGAACCGCGCAACTGACGATGCCATCACCTCAACCCTTCACCTCACCCTCACCCACCGGGACAACAAGGACACTTATGCAAGAATGCTGTTCATTGACTTCAGCTCAGCATTCAACCCAATCATCCCTCAGCACCTAATCATGAAGCTGAGCCTGCTGGGTCTGAACATCTCCCTCTGTAATTGGATCCTGGATTTCCTGACTGGGAGACCCCAGTCAGTCCAGATCGGGAACAGCATCTCCAGCACCACCACGCTGAGCACTGGAGCCCCCCAGGGCTGTGTACTCAGCCCACTGCTGTTCACCTTGTTGACTCACGACTGTGTAGCAATGCACAGCTCTAATCATATCATCAAGTTCGCAGATGACATGACCGTGGTGGGTCTCATCAGCAAGAACGACGAGTCATCATACAGAGAGGAGGTGCATCATCTTACAGCCTGGTGTAAAGCCAACAACCTGTCTCTAAACGCTGACAAAACAAAAGAGTTGGTTGTTGACTTTAGAAGAGCAAAGAGTGACCATTCTCCACTGATCATCGATGGATCCTCCGTGGAGAGCGTCGAGAACACCAAATTCCTTGGAGTTCATCTGACAAAGAATCTCACCTGGTCACTCAACACCAGCTCCATCAGCAAAAAAGCCCAGCAGCGTCTCTACTTCCCGAGAAGGCTGAGGAAAGCCCACCTACCACCACCCATCCTGACCATGTTCTACAGAGGGACCATCGAGAGCATCCTGAGCAGCTGCATCACTGCCTGGTTTGGGAACTGCACCGTTTCGGATCGCAAGACCCTACAGAGGATAGTGAGGACGGCTAAGAAGATCATTGGAGTCTCTCCTCCCTCTGTCATGGACATTTACACCACTCTCTGCATCCGCAAAGTGGATCACAACCAGACTTTGCAACAGTTTTTTTCCACAAGCCATCAGGCTTCTGAACACCAAGAACTGAACTGACTCATATTCATTCATTATCATTTTAACTTATACATCCTCATCTCCACCACAACCTTTATTTATTATTTATTGTTACTATGTTTACTGTTTACATGCTGTTTTATTTTTTAACCTGCTGCTATTTCTGCTTTTTTGCACACTTCTTCACTATTACACCCCTGTTTACAGTTTAGGTTATTTTAGGTTACTAGTCGGTGTTATCCTTTTTTTGTTGTGTATCTTGTCCTGCACTGTCTTGTCTGTTTTTTTGCACTGTATTATTGCACTGTTTGCTCTAGGTTGCACACGATGCACTTATGTATATAAGTTAGTCATTAGTTCTCTGCTGTGTTGTATGTTGTTTCATGTAGCACTAGTGGTTTTGGAGAAACGTTGTTTCATTTCACTATGTACTGCATCAGCTTATATGGTTGAAATGACAATAAAAAGCTACTTGACTTGACTTGAGATGGACATAAAAAGTAGAAGAGGCATTTTTTGAGATAAAAAAAATGTGATTCTGAAAACATTTACTTGCAACCTGAACTTAAATTATATTACAAAAAAAAAAAACCCTTTACAGATATTGAGCTTTATTGAGTCATAGGCATAGCAATGTCAACAGGGGGGTTGGTATAATAAGTAAAGTTTTTATAAAATGTGATTTTACAAGTTATGCAAAAAGAAGTTTTGTAATTAATATCTTACTTGTGCAAAAAATAATCCACAGGGAAATCTAAGGGGAAAAAGTATGTTTCCAAAATCTAAATATCCATTTGAAAACATTTATATGAATTTTATTGAACTAAATGAATGTGAAGAAATTAAATATTGTTTAGTAATCTAAGACATGTTCTTGAAATGATGAATTTAAACCTAAATGAAACCCCTTTACTGATGAAAGAGTGAAAATGCTGATTATATGACCATATTGCTAATCGCACGAGAGGTCTTTTCTGCTAAACTTTTCCCAGGAACACCTGACTGAGACCCATTGCTGAACCTGAAACCAGGAGACCGGGTGCTGATCAGGGTGATTAAGAGAAAAAAATTGAGTGAACCTCAGCGGGAAGGAGCATATCAAGCGCTACTCATGACGCCAAGGTCTTCCTGGGTTCATCTTCCTCACTATAAAAAAAAGGTAAATTTGAGCGCAGAATAGAATCTAAAAAGAATTGAACATGTTAAAAGCTTATATAACCTATGTTTGGCGACCATTTGAAAGTTGAGTCGCTGTAGCAAATATGTCACTAAATAACTGATAAATCTTAGCGAGCAGATCAACGCCCAGCCCAGTTCAACCATAACACTAACACGTAAACACTAGAGGGAGCTAGCGTGCTTTAGGTGGTTACCGTGATTTAAGGTGACCAGAAAGGAAGAAAGTAGTGATGGGAAGTTCGGATCATTTTACGGATTCGGTTCTTTGAGTCTCGTTCAGTAAAATGAACGGATCTTTTTTTCGAGTCATTTCATTCATTTTACTAAAATATCAATAAATGTTGTGTGTACTTCCACATCTACTAGCGTTTTATACACAAACGCGAATCACACTACAAATAAGACAAAACTATAATGCTAAATTTTAAATGAATATAAATATATTACTAAAGCCTACCTGGGTCTTTTAGTCTGGTTTACCCAAACTCGGATCTGTCTTCTTTAGATTTAAATCTCTTTTGTTCGACACAAAATTACTTCACTCTGATGTTAACGTGTGCAGTCCGAGCACTCAGTCCGGACTTCTTTGTCACGTGACCGCTACAGTGCCGGGATCCTAAAAGATTCGTTCTTTTTGCGAGTCCGGGTCCTTTCGGTCTTTTCTCTTTCCGGCTCATGATGCATTGGTTAACATTACGGAGTGGCCATGAGCCGGAACCCCAAAAGATTCGTTCTTTTTGCGAGTCCTCCGGGTCCTTTCGGTCTTTTCTCTTTCCGGCTCATGCTGCATTGGTTAACATTACGGAGTGGCCATGAGCCGGAACCCGGAAAGATTCGTTCTTTTAGCGAGTCCGGGTCCTTTCGGTCTTTTCTCTTTCCGGCTCATGATGCATTGGTTAACATTACGGAGTGGCCATGAGCCGAACCCGAAAAGATTCGTTCTTTTTGCGAGTCCGGGTCCTTTCGGTCTTTTCTCTTTCCGGCTCATGCTGCATTGGTTAACATTACGAAGTGGCCATGAGCCGGAACCCGAAAAGATTCGTTCTTTTTGCGAGTCCTCCGGGTCCTTTCGGTCTTTTCTCTTTCCGGCTCATGCTGCATTGGTTAACATTACGGAGTGGCTATGAGCCGGAACCCGAAAAGATTCGTTCTTTTTGCGAGTCCTCCGGGTCCTTTCGGTCTTTTCTCTTTCCCGCTCATGCTGCATTGGTTAACATTACGGAGTGGCCATGAGCCGGAACCCAAAAAGATTCGTTCTTTTTGCGAGTCCTCCGGGTCCTTTCGGTCTTTTCTCTTTCCGGCTCATGCTGCATTGGTTAACATTACGGAGCCGCCATGAGCCGGAAACAGAAAAGATTAGTTCATCTTTCGAGTCATTCGGGTCTTTTCGGTCTTCTGTCATTGATGATGAACGGGTTACGCTCGGAAAACCACAAGAATGATGCGCATGCGCCAATGAACGCATCCCTCTCCAACACGACTCGTTCATACGGAGTCACATTAAAGATTTGTTCAAAAAGAACGAATCGTCCTTGAACGACACATCACTAGAACAAAGACTCACGCCGATCCACGAGTGATGCCAACACGACTCTGTTTACCCCTCTCTATTAGGTGAGTTACAATGATTACCTATGCCTACCTTTATCGCTAAAGTGAAGTTGTGAATGGATAAATCAGTCAGAATGAAAATCGTAACATGTTATACTGTTGAATGAATGAATTGCGCTTGTAACTATTGGATCCACTTTGTATGCTCCGTATAGTGTTGCCTTGTGTTTGATGTGAGTTGCTAATTTATTAAGACGGGTTTAATGGGTTCTAAATGGCACATAATTTGTTCACCAGGGGTTTAATGTCATTTTTGTAAAAAGAGATTTTTTTAGTTATATAGCTTTGATGAAATTGTTGTAGATAATGTGTGGTTTGAATTGACAGCTGGTTTGTGGTGAATTAAGATTGTGTAGATATGGGAAGTTTTCTAATCATGGAAGAGAAAAGGGTTATCAATGTGGGTTCATGCATTTAAATATGTATTGGTGTTTAGTTGAGATGACTTTATTGTTGAACAAGGACGAAATCTGGGGTAAAAATGGACAGTGATCTGAAATTCGATGTGCAGATCAAATCAATTGTCAAGTCCAGTTTTTTTCTTTTATTACAACTAGCCAAAGTCAAGCCATTTTTATCAAGACATCATTTTGAGATTTTAATCCATGCTTTTATTTCATGTAGACTTGATTACTGTAATGCACTTTATGTTGGGCTCAGCCAGAAGCTGCTGTCTCGCCTGCAATTAATTCAAAATGCTGCAGCCCAGGTACCAAAAAATTTGAGCACATCACTCCCATTTTAGCTTCTATGCATTGGCTACCGGTGCATTTTGGGGTTGATTTAAAAATTCTTTTATTTGTTTTTAAATGTCTTAATGGCCTCGCCCCACAGTATTTGTCCGACCTGCTTCAGCCATACATTCCCTCACACCCTCTAAGGTCGGCAGATCAGTCTCTTTAAGAGTCCCACAAACAAAGAGGAAATCTAGAGGTGATCGTGCTTTTGCAGTTGCTGCCCCCAGACTATGGAACAGTCTGCCCCTGCACATTAGGCAGGCTGACTCTCTTGTAGCTTTTAAATCCTCTTTGAAAACATACTTCTTCTCCCTGGCTTTTAACTCAGTCTGAGATGTTGACTTTTACTGTGTTATGTCTTTACTATGTTTTTATTGTTTTTTATCTTCATGTGTTTTATATGCTTTGGTATTTGTGGACAGCACTTTGGCCAACTGGGTTGATTTTAAAGTGCTCTATAAATAAAGTTGAGCTGAGAATGAGTAATGGAAAAACCATTGTTAGTGCATTCTGATATTTACAGTTGTGTTCAGAATTATTCTACCCCCACTGAAATTGAGTGTTTTGGCCAGTTTGACATTGATTTTGATTATTTCAGTCATCTTGCTTACAATTAAATCAAAGAGGCACTTGTAAATCAGACAAATATAACATAACTTTTATAATGAAATAACTACAAATGTCTTTTCTGTGCTCACATCATTATCAGTTTTATTCAACCCCCAAGTGACATTCAATCTTAGTACTTAGTACAACAACCCCGTCCAGTTATAACAGCTTTTAAACGTGAAGCATAGCTTGACACAAGTGTCTTGCAGAGATCTACATGTATCTTCGCCCATTCTTCATGGGCAGAAGCCTCCAGCTCAGTCACATTCTTAGGCTTGCGCGCTGCAACTGCTTTCTTTAAGTCCCACCAGAGGTTCTCAATCGGATTTAAGTCTGGTGACTGCTATGGCCACTCCAAAATGTTCCAGCCTTTAATCTGCAACCATGCTCTAGGAGCTGGAAGGGTGTTTAAAAAACAGTGAATGAGTGAATTATTATTATAGTGGTGGTTGTTGTTGTTGTTCTAATGCTGTTTATCTCTTTATTTTAAATACGTTTTTATTTTATTTAACGCTGTCAAATATGACGCCGCGCGGAAGGAAGGAGAAAAAAAAAGAGAAGGAAAGAAAAAAAAAAAAAAGGCAGGATCCCTTCCTCCTCCCTCACCGCAATCCACCTAGACTTCAAACACATCGGTGAGCAGTTTCCCGCTCCCCAGCAGCTGAGACTTCGTGAGTCTTATATATGTGGTCCAATACGCAGAGCGTTTCGGTTGACGGTGACCAGAATTTTTCACGGTCTTCCCCAACACTCTGTTCGCGAGCAGCGTGTGATTCTCGGTGGGCTTAAGCTTTCAGGTCATTTGGTTCCTCGTCTCGACGGAGTAGATTCAAGGTTTGCTCAAACAGGGACCTATGCAAATGACGCTCAACTCTATTGGTTGCGTCGTCACGCTCGTCATTCTCGTCACGCCTGACTGATAAACGTTTGTTTAGACTTGATGTGTCTGGTTTTACTTGTCTAAGAAATGCTTTTGTCTTTTATTTGAAGCTCGTGGTTAACTGGACGCTTAACCACTTCAACAGATTCGTGCTGTGTATTTGTGTTTTTCTTTTCAGAGGTTCGCCACCTGAGGGCGCACACGCTCCAAAACCGCAGAGAGAGAAAGAGAAAGAGAGAGAGAGAGAGAGAGAGAGAGAGAGAGGGCCAGGCTTGAGTAACGTTTTTTTGTTCAATTTCTCTCTGATCTCTTGGTCACTTTTGATAAATTACTGTGTAATATATTTATAGATATTTAATAACCAGACGGACCATGTGCAGAACAGAGCTTTACTTCCTTAGTCAGAACATTACCGGAATCCCGGTGGATACAGTAGCACAGCACAACCACAAGAGGGCAGAGCACTCCCATAATATATTCTCAATACACTACACTCCTGCCCCTTAAATTTTAACCTCCCAACTTAAAATATTTCACCTCCAATAAGTAATGTAAACAAAAATATTCCCTTTTCATAACATAAAAATATATTTTTGCATTTAACAACTGTGTTGTCTCATTTTTTTTTTTTAGAAACTGTTAGCATCCACATATGAACAATTTAGAACCAATAATTAAGAATCATCAGCACATTTCCCCCAAACAACAAATAGGTTTCATGCTCTTTAAAGATCAAGTCTTTTTGGTGGAACTCGCACACGATCTGGATAACGTCGTCCATGTATAGGATTTGGTAAAGTCACAGGTTCTGTTGGTTCCACAGTCTTTTTAACCTGAATTTGAGAGTTAGGGCAGGATGCAGGAGTGATTATTGCAGGAGCTTCAGACTCCACCAAAGAGTGAGCAGAATCTGGCATAGCAACCCTCCTTTCTTCCTCCTGAATGGAACCAAACTGGTCTGGATCTAAATCTGGTACTCCATGAGAATCACCACTTGTGTTGTTGCACTCTCCTATGCTTTCATTTGATAACAACAAGTGATCAATGTGAACTGTGCGCTCTCTCACCCCATCATTTATTAGGTAAGAAACAGGTCCAAGTCGTTTTACAACTTTTCCATGGATCCATCTCTCCTTTCCCTCACGGAAATTCCTAACACGCACTTGATCACCCTCGGACAACACTCTCAACTTGTTTCCTCGCTTGTCATGGTATCTTTTCTGAGCTTTTTGTTTTTCCTCAACAGTTACAGCAAGATTTGGCTTTAGAAGACTAAAACTGGTCCTCACCTGACGTTTAAGAAACAACTCAGCTGGTGAAACACCTGTTACTGTGTGTGGTGTGCTTCTATACAGCAGTAAGAAATTTGCCAACCTATGCTGTAATGTAACAGACCCCTCATCTGCTAACACTTGCTTCATCACTGCTGATTTGACCGTCTGTACGGATCTCTCAGCTGCTCCATTGGAAGCTGGGTGATAAGCTGGAACTAATGTTTGTTTGATACCATGCCCCTTTAAGAACTGTTTAAATTCACTGGATGTGAATTGCGGCCCATTGTCCGAAACCAGTTCTTCAGGTAATCCAAAAGATGCAAAAATGCCACGCAAAACTTCAATCGCTTTAGCGGAAGTTATAGTTGTCATGGGAACTACCTCCAACCATTTTGAGTGACTGTCCACAAGAACAAAAAAATACTGTTTGTCTTTTTCACAAAAGTCTATGTGTATGCGTTGCCACACTCGAGTTGGCCATTTCCAGTAATGCAGTGGTGCTGCTGCTGGTAGTTGTCTCATTGACTGGCATGCACTGCACTCTTGTACAGTTTTCTCAATGTCCTTATCCAGACATGGCCACCACATGTAGCTTCTGGCCAATGCTTTCATACGGCACATTCCAGGATGACCCTGGTGAAGATCATGTAGCAGTTTTAGTCTGAGGGTTAAAGGAACTATAACTCTCATACCCCAGAGCACACACCCTTGTTCTACTGATAACTCAGTTCTTCTTGTGAAGAAGGGTTTGAGTGACTCCTCGGATACATGACTTGGCCAACCATTTAGAGTAAGCTCTCTCACTCGGCTGAGCACTTGATCCTTATTTGTGCTGTTGGCGATGTCATTTGCTCTCACAGGCAAGTCCTCCATAATGGAAAAATAGAAGATTTTCCCTTCTTCTGCAGTACCATCCTCTACTTTGCTTGGTAACCTTGACAGTGCATCTGCGCTTCCATGATCTGCGGACTGGCGATACTCTATTTCATAGTTATAAGCCATCAGTATGAGCGCCCACCGTTGCATTCTTAAAGCAGCTAACGCGGGGATTGCTGACTTCGGCCCAAGGATAGCCAACAGGGGTTTGTGGTCGGTAATGAGAACAAACTTCCTCCCATAGAGGTATTTGTGAAATTTCTTAACCCCAAAAATAATAGACAAGGCCTCCTTCTCAATTTGGGCATATTTGCTCTCTGCCTCTGTCAGCGTACGAGATGCAAATGCTATAGGTTTCTCTTCCCCATTCTCCATCACATGAGAAATCACTGCACCAACACCATAAGGTGAAGCATCACAGGCTAATTTCAAAGGTTTTTTTGTTTTATAATGAACTACTAAAGTACTCTGTAGTAGCTGATCTTTTGCACTTTTAAACGAAGCTTCACATTCTGATGTCCACTTCCAAACACTTTCTCTTTTCAGAAGATCATGCAAAGGCCGCAACTGCATTGACAGATTTTTCATAAACCTGCCATAATAGTTGAGTAGGCCCAGGAAAGAGCGTAACTCTGTGACATTGGTGGGACTCGGCGCATTCACAATTGCTTCCACCTTCTCTTTTGTCGGATGAAGTCCTTCACTATCCACCATGTGTCCTAAATATTCCACTTTGTTTTTCATGAACTGGCATTTTGGTAGCTTGACTCTCACATTGTATTTTTCTAGACGACTCAAAACCTCCTCCAGTTTACGCAGGTGCTCTTCTCTCGAAGCGGCTGTGATTAAAATGTCATCCAGAAAACAGGTTACGTGTTCTATTCCTTGTAGGATGTGATCCATCACTGCCTGGAAGATGGATGGGGCACTGGAGACTCCATAGGACAGCCGGTGATAAGTGTAGAGCCCTCTATGTGTATTTACTGCGAGGTATTTTTCTGAATTTTTATCCAGTTCTAACTGTTGATAGGCATGTGATAAATCCAATTTAGTGAACAACTTCCCTCCAGCCAATGTAGCAAAAAGATCTTCAGTATTCGGCAAGGGATACGTTTCCTCTTCCACACACTGATTTACGTTCACTTTGTAATTTCCACAAATCCGCATTGATTTATCTGCCTTCGGCACTGTGACTATAGGCGCAGCCCATTCACTTTTGTCTGTTTTTGATATGATCCCCATAGTCTCTAATCTGTCCAGTTCTTTTTCTACAGCCTCCCTGAGAGCATATGGCACTGGGTTTGCTTTCTTAACTATTGGCTCTGCATTTTGCCTTATTTTGATTGAAGCCTTAAATTCACGAATGGTACTAGGGCCTTCTTCAAACACCTCTTTGTACCTCTGTAGAATTTTTGCCATATCCGGATCCGTAACATCCCCTGTTGCCTTGACTTGGAGTATTTTCTTCCAGTTCAGACTAATATTCTTTAGCCAATTCCTTCCCAGTAGTGCCGGTCGATCTCCTTTTACAATAATCAGTGGTACCTTTGCTTCTTGATGTTCATATTCTACATTCACAATCACCTTCCCTAACACTGGAATAGGTTCTCCTGAAAATGTAGACAGTGGTATTTTGCATGAGCAAAGTGGCAAGTGATTGAGTGATCTTTTATAAACAATCTCAGACACAAGAGACACGCAGGCTCCTGTATCTAACTGCATAGGTATTTTTCGACCTTCAATGTTCATGTCAACCACATAGCTCTCATTTCCATCTGAAGCGGTGCATATTGTATACAGTCCAAATGAGCTTTCATTATCTCCATCTGCCAAGCTTGTTTCCACCTCTGGTTGAACATAATGAGTTTTCTGTGGTGTCTTTTTATTTCTACACATCCGTGCAATATGTCCCACTTGTGAGCAATGATGACATTTTTCTTGTTTAAATCTGCACACAGTAGCTGGATGCTTACCCCCACATCTGTAACAGGGTTGATGTGGCTGCTGCTGTTTTTCATCCACACTACTCTTTTGCCAGGCTGTACTTTTTCCATGCCTTGTATAATTTGGTTTCTGCTTGTCCTCTCTCATTTTGTTTTGATTGTACACGCGATTTACTGTTGCACTTTCTTTTTTTTTTCCAGAAAATTCCAATGTGTTGCGTGAAGCCAGTTCCATGGACAGTGCCGTGTCACATGCACTTTTAAAAGTTACATTCGATTCTGCCAGTAATTTCCTCTGTATTGCTTCTGATTTCAGTCCACTCACAAACTTATCGCGGAGGGCATCATCCAAGTGAGCACCAAAATCACAGTTAGTATACAGCTGTTTTAGAGCTACTATAAAGTTCCTCACTGATTCACTCTCCTGTTGATTTCTCTTCTGAAATCGGAACCTCTCCATGATGACAAGTGGTTTGGGCTTATAATGGTCACTTAGTGCTCTGGTGAGTTCTGCATAACTTTTAGTACTTGGCTTATCTGGCAAGAGTATACTTTTCAAAAGTTTGTAGGCATCTGCCCCAATTAGCGATAAGAAAACACTGACTTTCTTTTCATCAGCCACAGTATTCGCTGTCATCCACTGTTCCAGTCTCTCCAGGTAAGATTCGAAATCTTCCTTACCCTCTTGGTATTCCGATATGCTGCCTATAAGGGCCATATTACAGTCCGTTCCGTTTCTAATAACCCACAGTCACGTTAGCTTGTTAGCTCGTTTGTTAGTCCCTCACGTTGGTGCCACAATTTTACTTTCTTGTGATCTGCTAGGGTAACCTTTATGCCTCTCGTCTTCCGGAATACTTTTCTGTCTTCAAGCATCCCATCCTCGTCGCCAAAATGTAATATATTTATAGATATTTAATAACCAGACGGACCATGTGCAGAACCAGCTTTACTTCCTTAGTCAGAACATTACCGGAATCGCGGTGGATACAGTAGCACAGCACAACCACAAGAGGGCAGAGCACT